>CAUYPK010004601.1:0-113048 GCA_963574355.1 Loris lydekkerianus
GTCCTCAAACTTTTTAAATAGGGGCCAGTTCACTGTCCCTCAGACTGTTGGAGGGCTAGACTATAAATTTAATAAAAAACAAACTATGAACAAATTCCTATGCACACTGCACATATCTTATTTTGAAGTCAAAAAACAAAATGGGAACAAATACAATCACAGCGCTTCATGTGGCCCCCAGGCCGTAGTTTGAGGACCCCTGGTTGAAAACAAACGAAAACAACCCACACCTTTGGTCTATAAAGTAATGGGAAATAATTTCTCTTTACCAAGCCATGTGATCTCTTTTGCAATTACTTAATTGTTATTGTGGATGGAAGGCAGCCACGGGCGATCAGTAAATGAAAGTGCATCGTTAGTTCCAATAAAATGTTATTTGCAAATCCAGGCTGCAGGCAGGAGTTGATGTACAACCTGTTTGCCAACTCCTGATCTATATCATTCCTACTACCTACTCCGGGCAGGAGTTGACCAAAGTTACCACCCTAAACTCTCTTATCAGATAGATAAGTAGTTGTTTATATCAGACTTTAAGCATAATTTATATTCATCATTTTAAAACAAACACACTTTAAATCATTAATTATGTCAGATGCAATTTTTGTGTAATTTTCCTTGACCAAGTGGTCAACACCTTTTGTCAATTAACCTTTTGTTCGTTTCAAACTAATTGTTTAACTTAATATGATGCTTTAGCATGTATGTAAGCACTTTACTTTTACAAAATTTCTCTTTCTATTCTTGGCTACTTGTTAGTTATCTGTATGACAACATTTTAGGTCAAGTTCCCAAAGAAACTGTGTAAGGATTTTGATTAAAATTAAGAAAGGAATGTCATTATAATTTATTTATTTGATAAATCTTTTATTCAGGAATATGGCATCTAGCTCTATTTTTGTTCTCATAAAATTTTCTTTTGTTGTCAAGTTCAATAATTTTCTTTCCATGAATTATTTGCAGGTATGTAAGAATTATTTCTATATATTTTATAATTGCTTTCATGAATATATTTTCTTTTGAATACATTCTCAAGTTATTTCTTGTATATAAGAACATTATTCATTGCTACATTTTATCGTATATCAGAATATTGGACTTAATTATTTTTAAAATGGTAAAATATTTGTTTCAGATTTTTAAGAATTTTCTAAAACACAGGTTTCATTCAGCAATATTTTCTATATTTTCACTAAATGCATTTTGGTGTCTATTAAAATGTTTTACTTTTTAAAAAAATTTTGGTATGATATATGACATTAGTAGATTCTCCAATATTAAGCCAGCACCATCACCCTGGAAGAACACCTAGAATTAAACATCTTCAGTTAAACACTTTTGAAGTATTTCTAAGCTTTAGTCTATGTGAATAATGTATTTTTTGCTCTCACAATAAGAACTTCATAAGGTGATCTTGGTTAAAGACAAAAACTGGTCCTAAAATAAAAAGGTTCTGTGAAAGGGGTCTGTGAGTTCTGCCTCTCGTAGACTTCCCAAAGAGCAAACATAATACAGAATTAATTAGGGAAATTTATGCCAGATTCCAAAAATACCCACTTTATTGTAAATGTAATGAACATAGTATTTAACTGAACCTTAAAGTGCATTAAGAGATTATGCAAATTATATTGTTGTTGTAGTTAAACTGAAATGTCTTAATGTATTTAGAGAATTATGTTCTTTTACTCCAAGCACATTGTATACCATAAATATTAATGAATTATATTCTATCCAATATAAATGAATGGCACCTTATACATTAGTGTGAACATCCACAAACAAAAATAAGTTAATGCATTATACATAGAATATAAGCTTTAAATATTTTAACTTTTTTATTGCAAATAAGCATATACTATCTTGCTAAAATAAATGGGTCTATTAGAATTAGTTCAAATGTATAATTTCCATCAGTATGCAAAAAAAAATAAAAGAAAGAAATACACTAGCCATAAAGTATACAGTACCACTAAATAAGGTGTTATAAAAACACATGTAATATATAGTTTGCAATTACCAAGTGAGTTTTTATTTAAACCTGTAATATAATTTATAATTTGGCATAAACACACTTGTTAAAGATAGTATCACAAAGTGCTACTCATCCAAAAATAATTATACGGTTCCAGCTCTTTGTAATTAATTACAAAAGCAATTATATGCAAGGACAGGGTGACATATGCTGTCTGAAAGGAAAGCATTTGGTACTCACAGATACAGATGGGTATGTTTGCAGACCATTGGTTATTCTCTTGACAAACAATGGATTTCTCTCCAATTAATTCAAACCCAAACTGGCACTCAAACCTTAAAACATCACGATTAGAAAACCCATCACCTTCTCTAATTCCATATAAGGGTGTACCAGGATCGCCACAACTTTCTTTTTCAATTTCTGTAAAAATAGAAGACAAAAGTCACCTTTCAAGGGTTGCAGACATAGGACACACATGCTCCAAGTTTAGTAAATACACACTCTCTATTGTGCAGATATTTCAGAATAAAAGAGAAATACATTCCACAATCTTAATTTGTTTTACTTTTGCCACTCCTATGGGCATGTTTTGATGAAATTATCTTTAGAGAACAAATAATACAGAAATGGCATTTCTTTCTTTTTGTATATAGTGAATCTGGGGTCATGAGAGCTAATGATATTGTCCACATACATAATAAAACAATTATAAAATCTCAGATTTTCTGCCTGTACTGTATATACATACACAAACACACACATATACAAGTATAAATATCTATTTCCACCAAATCCCAAAGACTTTACTTTTTATTGTAATCTCTACATGATACAATAAATCTTTAAATCCTTGGATCATGCTTAGAACATGAGAGAATGTTTCTTGTCTCTGTGCTCCTGTAGAAGCCAATGGATATTTCTCATCCAAGATCTGTTACTATCCATGGTGCTTGTTGGTTAAATTACTTTCACAGGTAGATGAAGAAAAGCAGAAACACATACACACACACACACACACATACACACACACACACAGAGAAAACTACTGAAAGGCAGCCATCAGGTTTGCGTTCCAAATTATCCAGCTATATTATGTTCTTGGATAAATGTTTATCGGATGAATTGAAAAAGAGTGGAAAAAATATTTTAAGAGGGGCTGAATGCAGTTGCCCATGCCTATAATCCCAACACTCTGGGAGGCTGAAGCAGGAGGATGGCTTTATCCAGGAGTTGGAGGATAACCTAAGGATCAGAACGTGTCTCTTTTTGTAAGGTCCATCTCTACAAAAAAAACTTAAATAAATAAATAAATAAATAAATAAATAAATAAAAACAGGAATAAAAAAAAAAAATAGCTGGCATGGTGGCACATGCCTGTAATCCTAGCTACTCAAGAGGCCGAGGCTGGGGGATGGATTGAGACCAGTAGTTCAAGGTTACAGTGAGCTACCATCTCTCCATTACACTTTAGCCTGATCAACAGAGTGAAACTCTTTCTCTAAAGAAAAAGAAAAAAAACTAAAAAAAGAAATTATTTTAATGACACCATTAAAACACCTCTATGAGGTGTATCCAAAGAAACGTCAATTATCAGTTATTATCATTGTCAAATGTATTTATATATGTACATATATATGTATATAAATACTCTCCACAAAAGCCAGGTGATATTATTGTATATATACATGGTATTAAATATTTTAACTTATATTTTCAGTATTATTTGACAACTTGCTCCTTTTTTTTTTTTATCAATCTATATGTTTTAGAGATACTTTTGAACTCCCTTGTATCCTTGACAAAAGCCACAGATAGTTATAATAATACCTTTTAAATATTGGATTTGATTAGTATTTTATTTAGATATTTTTATATGTAAGTGATATTGCCTATAATTTATTTTCTTGTGCTATTCTAATTGGTTTTTAAGATCAAGGAAATGGGCCAACCCCTGTAGCTCACGAGTGTAATCCTATTACTCTGGGAGGCCGAGGAAGGTGGGTCCTCTGAGTTCAGAAATTTGAGATGAACCTGAGCAAGAGTGAGATCCTGTCTCTAAGAATAAGAAAAAAAAAAAAAAAATAGACCAGACTCACACCTGTAATTCCCAGTACCGAAGTGGGTGGATTGCCTGAGCTCACAGGTTTGAGAACAGCCTGAGCCAGAGTGAGACCTATCTTTAAAAAATAGCCAGGCATTGTTGTGGGTGCCCATAGTCCCACCTCTTTGGGAGGCTGAGGCAAGAGAATTGCTTAAGCCCAAGAGTTTGAGGTTGCTGTGAGCTATGACGGTACATTACTGTACTGAGGGTGACAAAGTGAGACTCTGTCACACACACACACAAAAACAAATAGCCAAATACCCAGGCGTTATTATGGACGCCTGTAGTCCCAGTTGCTCAGGAGGCTCAGGCAAGAGGATCACTTAAGCCTGAGAATTTGAGGTTGCAATCCACCCAGGACAACAGAGTGAGACTCTGTCTCAAAAAAAGAAAAAAAAAAAATCAAGGAACTAAACTACTCACTTTTTTTTACATTTTACTAGTCATTTGGTTAATTTGTATAACAACAATGAAACTGGATTCCTCCCTAGGTGTTATAACTTACCCCCCAAAGCTGGGTGAGTCTGATATAATTGTAAGGTAGTCATCTAACTAACGTTTTTATATCTTCTAAGATTTTTTTCTCTATTGAAGTGCTTTTTTAAATTTAAATTTTATTTTATTTTTGAACTAATATTGACAATTTATATCTTTATGGAAGTAACATTTTCCAAAGTTTTTGCCAGGTTGCCAGTTTAGTAGTAACAGAATTGTGTTACAGGACTTTAAAGTATCTCCGTTAGAATTATGTTATAAGTCTTTCTCACCCCTAAAGCTATTTATTTGTGTTTACTCTCCTGATTTTCTTTGTTCATATTTACAAAGAGTTACTAGATTGGTCTGCTCAAAGAACCAGCTTTGATTTTGTTGAATTGAACATTGAATTGAATTGTTTTGATTTGATTTAAACATCTTTCTTTTTTTACCTTTTTGAATTCCATTTTAACTCTCCTTTGGATTATTTTGTTGTTCTTTCTTCTATCTTCTTGAATTGAAATCTTAGGGGATTTTTATTAGTTTGTTTGCTAACAACTTTTGTTACTTCCTAAAGATAAAACAAATTTAAAGTCTCTAATTTTCTCCAGGGTTCTGCTTTGGTATGGAGAGCTTACATAGCATAAATAAAATCGCTACTTAATAAAAAAAAATACTAATGATAAAAATAAATAAATTTACTTTTTAACTCAAAAATAATTTTACAGTGTTTTACAATTTATGGATCAGCCTATCATTTTGGTTTTGATTTCTAACATTATTTCTTTAGTATTCAACATACATATATTCAGGTCATATAGTGGATACATCAGTGAAATATATTCAATTCAATTTTTAATACTGGTCAAATTGAAATCATCTGCGTCCTTCATTTTTTTACATGCTGGCTCTAACAGTTTCTAAAAGGAATTGGTTAGTGTTCCAAAACAAGTGTGGATTTTACCACATTTGATTATAGTTGAATCTGTATTTTAAACTACCATTCGGTTATTCAGTTTATGCAGTAAATATTCGTTTGATCATTTTATATTATAGTCCCTCTTATTTATGTTTTGCTTTTCAAGGTTTCAATTATCTAAGATCAACCATGGTCTGATAATAGGTGAATATAATATAGCAAAATATCTTGAAGAAAAGGGTGGGGGGCAAGAGAGATAGAGAGAGACCCTCTTCATATAACTTTTATTATAATATTTTGTCATAGTTCTATATTATTCACTATTATTGTTAATCTCTTACTGTGCCTAATTTGCAAATCAATCTGTCATAGGTATGTATAAAAAACATACTATTTATATATGGGGTTCAGTACTTCCTGTAGTTTCAAGTATCCACGGGGAGGTTTGGAATATATCCCCATGAATAAGGTAGGGACCTCAGTACTCATATTTCTAGGTATTTGGGCTACAACAATGAATAAACAGTATTCCATGCTCTCTGGACGCATACATTCCATTGGAGATTTGCAAACTATAAACAATCAATAATATCTTACTTTAGAAAGCGATACATGTTACTGCCCCCCCCCCAAAAAAAAAAAAGGTTAGTGAATAGGAGTGCTAAAGTGCTAGGTTAATGTGGGGTGACATTATTGTGAGACTCACAAAGTTTATTACTATTATACCTTCTTATGGAGTTTGTTTCTGTTATTGAAAGTATAGTTTGTTCTTCATCAAAAAATGTCATTATTTTGCCTTCACTATTGAATGATGGTGAGGAATAGAACTTTAATTCAAAGTTATTTACCCTTGGCATTTTGAAGATGTTTTTTTCCTGGTTTTTTATCTATCCAGTATTCCTGATGAGAAATATGATACCAAACTGATTTTAATTCTCTCATGATGAATCTGCTTCCAGCTCCCTCTCCTCCCGACCTATAAAAGCTAAGATTCCTTTCCAGGTTTGCTGTTTTTAAGTGTACTGATTTTTAAATCCATTTTTTCAGCTTGGTGCTTGATAGATTACTTCTGTCAAATAACTTGTAACTTTTTTTTTTTTTTCAGTTCTAGGAAATCATTACCATTATTTCTTTTGAAATACTGTTTCATTCAGGTTCTCATCTCTTGGAAACTCCCTCACTTTGAATGTTGAAACTTAGCCTTCATGATGCTTAAAACCTTTCCAATTTTCATGTTTTAAAAAATTGTATTTGATTTTCTAGAAGAATTTCATACATTCTTTTATATTATAAATCTCAATTTACTAATTTACTGTGCAGTTTATATAAACCCAATTTTATATATTGAAAAATTATTTTGTCATTCCCTAGACATTTAAAGATTATTATGACTTGTCTCATAACTCTTATTATTTTTTTCAAGAGTACAATTCCCTCTTTATTTTTTGAGGATATTTTTAATTATTAAAAAATATTTTCTAATTGCTTTTTTAACTGTTTCCTTGGATATTTTTAGAGAATAGCAGAGTAAACTTTCTTTTAAAAACAGCATATTTGAAAATGCATTCAGTGAATCATAATGGTGATTAAATCTATGATGAAAATGTATAGAAGGAAGTATTTTAGGGAAGAATAAAACTGCATATTTGAACAAGCCATCAAATAAATGTTTTTATTTGCTTACTTCTCTATAAAATTCTAAATCTCATACTCCTATTGTACTTCTGAGTGTACCACTTCTCAGCATTGAATTTGGTGCCATTTTTGTGATCTTTATCCTGATTTGGAGACACTTTCCCCTTGATAATGCACTGGACTCTCCTTCCATATCTGGGCATATCTTCCATCTCTGTTGCTGATATATTTTCCCTTGTAGTAATTAGCTGTAGTCTCTCAGGTCTCTTTCCTGGCCCCAATGCACAGCGACTCCCTATGCAGAGCTGCAGCGACAATTCCCATGTGGCACTGGTTTATGCAATTTTCAGCTTACTTCTATATTGTACATATATCATTATATGTTTGTTTTTATTTATGTATCTTAAGGATGTCCCCTACCGCCTCAAAACAAATGAGATTTTCTCTTTCTATTGTTAGGCATTGTTATTCAATATATTTTCTATGTGTTTCCTATCATCTTTGGGTAGGGTTGAGAGTTGAATACTTAATTTATCATTTTGAAACCACAGTTTTTTCATTCCTTTAATACAACATTCTTTAACATCAAGATTATATATTTAATAGACATGTTGACAATGTTGATTCTTCCCAGCCAAGAGCATTGTATGTTCTTCCGTTGTTAGTGTCTTCTGCAATTTCTTTTCTTAGGGTTTCATAATCCTCTTTGAAAAGATCTTTTGCCTCTTTTTTAGGTATATTCCTAAGTATTGCATTTTCTTTGAAGCTACTGTGAAGGGAATTGTGTCCTCAACTTGCTTTTCAACTTAGCTGTTATTGGCTTATAAAAAAGCTACTGTTTTGTGGACATTGATTTTATACTCTGAGACATTACTGTATTTCTTGATGACTTCCACGAATTTTGTGGTTGAATTTCTGGGGTTTTCTAAGATCATATCAAAAAAAGATCAGCAAAGAAGGAGAGTTTGACCATCTCTGCCCCCATTTGGATGCCCTTTATATCCTTCTCTTGCCTGACTGCATTGGCTAGAACTTCCAGAACTATGTTGAATAATAGTGGTTGGTAATAGTGGATACCCTTGTCTGGTTCCAGTTATAAATGGAAAAGCTTTCAGTTTTACATCATTCAGTATGATGCTAACTGTGGGTTTGTCATAGATGGCTTCAAGCAGCTTAAGAAATGTGCCACCTCTGCCTATTTTTTTAAGTGTTTTTGTTAGAAAATAATAATGAATTTTGTCAAATGCTTTTTCTGCATCTATTGAAAGGATCGTATGGTCTTTATTTTGGCTTCTATTGATGTAGTGTACCCAAAGCAATCTACAGATTCAGTATAATCCCCATTAAAATATCAACATCCTATTTTGAAGAACTAGGAAAAAGCATACTTCGTTTTGTATGAAACCAGAAAAAAACATGTATAACTAAGGCTATTCTTAGTATTAAAAACAAAGTTGGAGGCACCACCATACCAAACTTCAGGTTATATTATAAGTCCACAGTAATCAAAACAGCATAGTATTGGCACAAAAATAGAGACATAGACATATAGAACAGAATAGAAAACCAAGAGATGAAACCAGTCTCTTCTTCCAACCTGATCATTGATAAACCAAACAAAAGCATACAGCTGGGAAAAGGATCCCTACTCAACAAAAGATGCTGGGAGAACTGGATAACCACAGGTAAAAAACTGAAACTCAACCCACACCTTTTGCCCCTTACAAAAATTGACTGAAGATGGATAAGAGACCTAAATATAAGACAAAAAATGATAAAAATCTTAGAAGAAAGTGTGGGGAAAACTCTTGATGATGTTGGAGTGGAGAAATATTTTATGATGAAGACTTTAGAGGCCATCACAGCAACAAAAATTAACAAATGGGACTTAGTTTAGCTGAAAAACTTCTGTACAGCTATGGGCACAACAAGTAAAGCAAAAAGACAACCTTCACAATGGGAAAAGATATTTGTAGCATATCAATCTGACAAAAGGTTGATAATCAGAATCTACAGAGAACTCAAATTTATCAACAGAAAAAAGTAAACAAACCTATATACTTCTGGGCAAGATATATGAACAGAACCTTCTCTGACAAGGACAGATGAATGGCTAACAAACATTTGAAAAAATGCCTGTCATCCTTGATTATCAGAGAAATGCAATTCAAAAACCATCCTGAGCTATTACCTAACCCCAGAGAAAAAAGGCCACATTGCAAAGTCTCAAAGATGCAGATGCTGGCATGGATGTAGAAAGAAGAGAACACTTTTACACTGCTGATGAGACTGGAAGAAAGTATGGAGAATCCTCAAAGAACTCAAATTAGACTTTCCATTTGATCCTGCAATCCCATTACTAGGCATCTATGCAAAAGGGAAAAAAACAAACAAACAAACAAACAACAAAAAAAAAACACCCTTTTATCATAAGGACATTTGCACTAAACTGTCACAGCTCAATTTACAATCACCAAAATGTGAAAATAGCCTAAATGTCCATCAACCCAGGAATGGATTAACAAGCTGTGGTATATGTATACCATGGAATACTATTCAGCCATTAAAAAGATAGAGACTTAATATCTTTTGTATTAAACTGAATGGAGGTGGAACACATTCTTCTTAGTAAAGCATCACAAGAATGGAGAAACAAGAATCCAATGTACTCAATTCTAATGTGAAGGCAGTAGATGAGCTAATACAAAGGGTGAGTCAGGGGAATGAGGGGTCAGGGAGAGGGGAGGAGAGAGGGGAAAGGAGTGTCATGGTGTATGGCACACCTCTTGTAGGGACTTTACCTAACAACTGCAATCAGTGTAACCTAATTCTTTGCACCCTCAATGAATTTCAAACAATTCAATGCTGGGGTTTTTTGGAGCCAGAGATCTCACTCCTGTTTCCCAGGCTAGAGTGCCCTGATGTCAGCCCAGCTCACAGCAACCTCAAATTCCTGTGTTACAGCAATTCTCCTGCCTTGGCCTCTTGGGTAGCTGAGACTGCAAGCACCCACCACAAAGCCCAAAGAATATATTTTTAAATAAAAGTTTAATTTTGAAGCTGCAATACTCTCCAACATAAACTAAAAACCAATATGCAATAAGTAAATTAAACATTCAATTATTAGATATTACTGCTCTTGAAATTTTTTTCCATCTAAGATATAAGACTTATACCTGAACAATTAATATCCAATAGATAAGTGCTATAGTGGAAATAAAAGTGTACACAAACAATTATAAATAATAAGCATCATTTATTGAGCATTCTATTTGGTCTGTTACTCTGAAGACTTTAAAAAATTGATAATTCAATTTAATCCTCATATCAACCCTCTGAAAGAACCATTCTCACTTGCCTTCATAGGTGAGAAAACTGAAGTTCAAAGAAGTTAAGTAACTTGCTGAATTTCCTACAGCTTGTGAAAATCTGAATCACATGCTACTGTGGAGGAATTTTCATTCACCAGTCATCCATTTATGTAAAATTTACTTAGTTTCTGATAAGTATCAAAAATAATACAAAACACTAGGGATGTAAAGGAAGATAAAATGTGGACCCTGTCCTTAAGTGAATGAACAATGGAAGTGTTAATAAAACCGCCTTAAAAGTTGAAAGTTTGGGGCGGCACCTGTCGCTCAGTGGGTAGGGCAATAGACCTGTATAGCAACAAGTACATTGAGTACTCAGATCTTGCTTTCTATATACCATTCTTCACTGAAAGGAACCAGAGGGGCTGTTTCTAAAGTCTGAGTGAGGAAAAGGACAAGATGAGTCTGGAACACCTTGTTATGTCCAAAAGAAAAAGAAAAAAGGAAACGATTTAAAGAATGATGATGGCAACGTATCAAAAGGATGTACAGGCCAACTTCAAGAAGTTCTGCTGGCCATTCTGCTGGAGCAAATTAACCATCAAAACAACAAGGATAATGATTAATTATAACACAAATAATCCATACTGATATAAATAAATAATACATAAGGAAAAGCTGTCGATGTAGCTTAACAATTAATAAATAAAGAGTGGGTGGAAAAAGAAAAATTAATATTTAACATCCATCACAGTGGCTACAGATACTGGGTGGATGTTTGGCGGCGAAAAAACAAAATATAACCTCTCTATGAAACACTCATCAATTAAAATTATGAAAATGGTAATGTTACCATGGAAAACTCTGAAAGACACCAATTTTACTAGATGGTCAAGGATCACATAACTAGTGAGGAATATATTGGTATTGTTTCCTCCAGATGCGATGCCCTGAGAAGGCAAGCATCACTTTCAAGGTACGCCTGTTAAGAATGCACAGCTCATGTCTTAATATGAGAAAAGATTGGATGGACCCAGATTGAGGGCTCTATGACAAAATGAAAAGCCTGTACATTTTAAAACTATCAAAGTCATGATATGGAAAAATTGAAGAAGTCATCCAGACTGAAAGGAATGAAGGAAACAGGACAACAATGCAATGCAGGTTCCTGGATTTAATCCCGGACCAAGAAGAAAAAAGAGACATTTAAGGGCAGGCTTTAGTTAGTGAAATTTTAATAGAGCCCATTAATTTTTTGGCAGTGATGTATTAAAGTTGATTTTATGATGTGGATAGTTGTTTTGTGGTTATATAAGACAGAGTCTTTGCTTTGATGCAATCCAAGCTGAGTGTTGTGGAGTAAGGACTGGGGAGACGAGGCACTATGTTTGCAGCTTGTTCTCAAATGTTCTGCAGTGGTTTTACAACATGTCCTCAAATTCTCTGATACTCCTCCTATCAGAAAGTGGAGTCAAATCACCCTCCCTTTGGTTATTCTGCAGGATTTTTGAGTAGGTTTGATCAAACAGAATGTGGTAGAAGTACACTAATGACCCCTCTTTTGGCTCCTCTCTTAATGGTACTGTTGGAACTGACAGGATTCCATTGCCCACACTCTTGTCCATCAATCCATGTTGCTTGAGAGAAACAACAGAGAGAAGCATTATGAAGCAAGCACTGGAATAATTGAGGAAAATGAAGGGTAACTTAAGTTCAGTATTGAAAGGGAAAGAATAATACTGATTAGAAGAGGAGAGTTTGTCTCTATTGCTTGAATACACTAATTCCACACTACAAATTTACTCGAATTTCTTCAACTTCCTTGCCATGGAAGACCCTTCATTATCTAAACATTTCTTTCTTCTCCAGTCTTCCCCACCATTCTCCCCCAAGCAACCTAAGCATCAGACAGGTCGAGACACTTGTTCCCTTTCATGCTCCCATACCATTAGGCATGCCATTTTCTCTCTCTAGAAAGAAGACATTATCCCAGTGTGTAAAAGGTGAAGAAATCCCTATTAATTTCTCAAGGTCAAACTGTATCTCCTCCATAAAGACTGTCCATGAGTTTGTTAGCATAGTCAGTTGCTCTTTTCCAAGGTCATCTAAGGCCTTAGGACACACCTGCATTGGGCCACGTATTTTATTATAATTATTTATTTATTCAATGAATTTATTCAATCTTCTCTTAAGCTTTTATTTGCTTTGCATATCAATTGTCTATACACAAGGTGACAATAAACAATTATATGTAATTTACATTTCATGCAAAGTTCTAAGCTGTTGTATTTAATTCCCAATAGCCCAGTGAGGACACAAAAACATAAAGTAATTCACCTAAAGTCACACAGATTGTAAATGGTAGAGCTGGAATTTGAAATCAGTCAATGTGGTTCCAGACTATGAGTGCTTAAGCACTACACCATGCCTCAGAGTCTAATATCCAACGAATAGTTGTGGAATATATAAAGAAGGAAAGAAGGCAATACAGAACATACAAAATGATGTGGTTCTATTAACAAACAATATAAAGAATCACAATATCCCATAGTTAGAGAAAAGCTATATATATGTGCACGTGTGTGTGTGTGTCTGTGTGTGTGTGTGTATCTCACAAGGTGAAATAAATTCCAGCCATGACTTCTGAATAATTTAAATTTTATAGTTGTCTTTAAATTGAAAGATGTAAGTGTGAATATCTTCTGTTTAACTATTGAGGACCATTTTCCATCCTTCTTTCCCTACTTTTTGCCTTTCACCCCCACTCACCCACTTTCAGAGTTGGGGTAGAAGCTGACCAGATAGATTCCTAACACCTAGTGCCCTGGGCTAGATGGAAGGGAAGACAAGACCCCATAGCTGGGTATGGAGGATTGCCAGGCAACAAGTGGCATTTTGACAGGAGATTGGAGTGAGAAAGTCAGGAGGGGAGTGAAGTGGGACACTTTCTCCCAGCTCCTTTGCTGTGTCCCTTTGCTGATAGCTCCTCTTATTTCAAGTAGCCCTCTCCATACTCCTGTCCTTTGAGCCGTGGTTATGGTTGCTGGAGGTAATAATGGCTCCCTGCGGTCCCTAACTAGGGATATTGTACAACTCCTTGTTAGTTTCCTTAGCTCTGCTCATGCATTCCCAGAATAAATGAGTCATTTGTTTCTTGCAGGGTCTCTAACTGATAAAATATAATTTACTACTGAAATACCAATTCAACACGAAAAAAATTTAGTTAGTATCCCACTGATAGTTGATTCTGTTATCTTAAAATAATTTTGTCTCTCAGAATATAAAATAGGTTTGGAATGTCTTTAACAAATGTTGCCTTCACTGGGTGTCAGCTAAATATCTGTGCATCATTTGCAACTAAATTTGGAAGGAACAAAGTTAAGTAACCATCCCCAGAGTCAGAGGTTAGCATCCACAGAGTAGCACATGGTTCTGTTCTTTGTCTTCCCTGCTGTGTAGGCTAAGAAATCAGAAGCAGGGAAAGTTGTGCAGGAATAAATGAGGATGGGAGGTTAGAAGAAACATAAGCAGAGAAGGCAGATTGCTGTCATGCAGTGAGTAGACAGCAATATTGGAAATACAAGTTTAAATGGCAGTGGTTGAAATTTGTAGAAACAGGTCTTTTCAACATCACATTTTCTTTTTTTTTTAGTGACCAAGTAACTTTGATCCTTGACGCCTAAAGTAATAAACCCTAATTTTAAATTCAATCAGATTTCCAACCAAAAAGTAACATCTGGCCTTAAAGTGACATGAAACTACTCATTGATCAATCTCTGACTTGACAACAGTTGACACTGTAATTCAAATGCTTCACAGACAAACTGTGTAGGTTAAAAGAAAGTGATCTGCAAAACTTGCTGTTTTGCTGATTCTTAATGTTAAGAAACCTCTTGGGAATCTCATTACCTTAGTAACCGGCATACAAAGGTTGTGAAATATAGAATCATACAGCTAGAAAAGACCTTGTGAGTTAAGCTAGGTCTCACTTTCTAGCATCTGAAATAAAAGAGACCATAGTCAACATTTAAAGAGATTTCAAGAAAGAAATCCATGACTGCCTAGGGAAGATAATGAAGAGCATGTTTGCAACAATAAATACACAAAGTGTTGTCCCTCATGATAAAAACTCTGATGTTCAAAGTGTCTCATATAGGTAACTAATTTAATAAAAAACATGTACAATTCAGTATGTGGCATACACACCCCGAGTCAAGGTGTTCCATGTTGCAGCGGGAATGGAACACCTGCAGCAACAGATTCAACACCTGTAGTTAAATCACACACTCTTTGGAGATACAGCAAATAGAGGGACTCTAATTCTTAATCATATTTCATCTTAAAAATTATTGCATACCTTAACATGTTTAGTAGAACTAGAAACTCTTTATCTGTAATAAAAACAATATGACTTTCTTTGGTCCTAAATATGATGGTACTTGAAATCTTACTAACATGAAGATTTTAAATCAGTAGAACCTCCTTAGTTGACCACCTCCCTACACTGACTACTTCTCTAAGTTGATCTAATTTTCATAGACTGGACATGCAGCACCTATAATCAATGGAAGTTCCTTATGTTCATCATCTCTGTATGTAGACCAGTTTGTTACAGTTCCTAGGTGACCAACTGACAGAGGATCTAATGTAGGTGTGTGTATTGATGTATTTATGACAAACCATTTATATTCTGTCATCTCATTGCCCATATCACAAATTTAGAAGATGACTAGGGGATTTGCTGATAATAGCTGTGGATACAGACAAGGGGTTTGCCAGGCTTTATAGGATGGGACCTGATAATTTGGATTATTTAGCATTTTGTTCCAACCCAGTGATTTTTAGACTTTCTTCTGGCTCTCAGTTTCTTAAGTTTCATGCAAGACCATGATCAGTAATTATAACTCAAATCTTTCTCTTTCTCTTTCTCTCCCTCAAGAGAACACGTTGAAATACAAGCATGTGGACATATCTAAGGTTATTTTTATAGATAAGAATAATTATTTCCTAACTTAATTAAAATAAATAATTCAGAAATTTAGGTACTTCAGATATTATTTACTATTAGTAACATATATATTGAAATTTCACCACACTTTGAAACAGTCCACAATATTACACCTCCGAAATTGAGAATGAATGCTCTACTCTAATAGTTCTCTAGCTTATAAATGTATTTCATGTCTTAAGTAATTTAAGGACATTGTACGAATCAATTTAAAATACATGTCCACACAAGTACACTTCTTGATGATGGCAAGTGGTTTAACTCAGAAAGTTTAAAGACTGGTCTCATCAACTTAAAAAAGTATGATCAGGAGGGAGAGAGAGAAGAGCAAGAAAGATCCTGAAAGGAGGAAGAGGTGGCAAAAAATCAACTGCCTGGATTTGTCTTTCTCAACACAAACTGGATTTGTCTTTCTCAACACATTGGTAAAGCCTTGGGTCTTTTTCTTAAAGGACTTGTTTTTAGAAGTCCACATTTGAGAACGGCCAGTTTGTCAGCGATGCTGACCTTGAGAGACAGAAATTTTCAGATTTGAAACTCACGAACCCCAGGATCACAGTCACCTTCTGTATAGCACCATCCCCAGAAGGCAGGAACTAGGGCGATTGTGGAGACCTACACAGAGGACGACCCTGAGGGAGCCATGTCTGTAGTCTCTGTGGAGACCTCAGATGATGGAACTACCCAGGGCACAGAGACCACAGTTAAGAAAGTAGTGAAGACTGTGATAACACAGATTGTACAGCCAGTCCCTGTGGGACCAGATGGGCTGCCTCTGGATGCTTCTTCAGTTTCTAACAACTATATCTAGACTTTGGGTTGGGACTTCTGCAAGAATGGCAATGAGGGAGCTTGTCCCTATGTGAGGCAAGCAGGCACTGCTACCCTTCCCAGGAACTTCCACTACCCACCTGATGGATATAGCTGCCACTATGAAGATGGTCATCCAGGTGGCGGTGACAACTATGGCAGTCTGTCCCGGGTGACCCATATTGAGAAGCAGTATAGGCCTAGCATGGAAGGCTACAAGGCACCTAGTAGACAAGATGTGTATGGGCCCCAGCCCCAGGTTCAGGTAGGTGGGAACAGTGTGGATCCACATTTTTTTCACCCAGAGCCTTATGGGCTAGAGGATGACCAGCATAACATGGGCTATGATGACCTGGATTATGGTATGATGTCTGATTATGGCACTGCCTGTTGGATGGGACACTCTCTGACCCTTGTCAATACCTTAGGAGCTATGAAGACATGACTGGTGAGGAAATGCCATCATATCAGTACTTTTGGGCTCCTTTGGCCCAACATGAACGGGGAAGTTTGGCAAGCTTATATAGCCTGCACAAGGGAGGGCCACCACCTCCCAATTGGAGATAGCCAGAGCTGCTGGAGGTGATTGCCATGCTAGGATTCTTCTTGGATGCCGTCAAGTCCAATGCAGCTGCATATTTGCAACACTTACGTTACCATAATGACAAGGTGAAGACAGACGTGTGGAAGCTCAAGGACATCCCAGTACTGGTAGGATTGTTAGATCACCCCCAAAAGGAAGTACACCTTGGGGCCTGTGAAGCTCTCAAGAATATCTCTTTTGGGCATGACCAAGATAACAAGATTGCCATAAAAAACTGTGATGATGTTCCTGCCCTTGTGAGATTGTTACGAAAAGCTCGTGATATAGATCTTACTGAAGTCATTACTGGAACTCTGTGAAATCTCATTCCATGACTCAATCAAGATGGAAATTGTGGTCCATGCACTGCATGCCTTGACAGATGAAGTGATCATTCAACATTCTGGTTGAGAGTGGGAGCCTAATGAAGACTGTAAGCCATGTCATATTGAGTGGGATTCAGTGCTTGCCAACTGAATGCTTACCAACTACTTACCAGCTGGCTGCCTCAGGAATGTAAGCTCAGAGAGGAGTGAAGCTCCCCAGAAACTTCGGGAATGTGATGGTTTAGTTGATGCCCTCATTTTCATTGTTCAGGCTGAGATTGGGCAAAAGGATTCAGACAGAAAGCTTGTGGAGAACTGTGTTTGCCTCCGTTGGAACCCATCGTATCAAATTCACTGGGAGATCCCACAGGAAGAACGTTACCAAGAGGCACCTCCCAATGTTGCCAACAATACTGGGCCACATGCTGCCAGTTGCTTTGGGGCCAAGAAGGGCAAAGGGGAAAAAACCTTAGAAGATCCAGCAAATGGTACAGTGGATTTCCCTAAACGAACTAGTCCTGCTCGAGGCTATGAGTTCTTATTTCAGCCAGAGGTGATTCAGATATACATCTCTCTCCTTAAGGACTCCTGCCATCCTAGAAGCCTCAGCTGGAGCAATTCAGAACTTGTGTGCTGTGTGCTGGACGTATGATCGATACATTTGCTCTGCTCTGCGTCAAGAGAAGGCTCTTTCTGCCATAGCTGACCTCCTGACCAGTGAACATGAGCATGTAGTCAAAGCTGCATCTGGAGCACTAAGAAATCTGGCTGTGGATGCTCGCAACAAAGAATTAATTGGTAAACATGCTATTCCTAACCTGGTAAAGAATCTGCCAGGAGGGCAGCAGAACTCCTCCTGGAATTTCTCTGAGGACACAGTGGTCTCTATTTGAATACCATTAATGAGGTTATTGCTGAGAACCTAGAGGCTGCCAAAAAGCTTCTAGAGACACAGGATATTGAGAAGCTGGTGTTAATCAACAAATCAGAGAACCGCTCAGAGAAAGGAGTTTGAGCAGCAGCACTTGTATTACAGACCATCTGGGAATATAAAGAACTGCAGAAGCCACTGGAAAAAGAGGGGTGGAAGAAATCAGACTTTCAGATGAATCTAAACAATACTTCTCGAAGCCAGAGTAGTCATTCACATGATGATAGCACACTCCCTCTCATTGACCGGAACCAAAAATCAGATAAGAAACCTGATCGGGAAGAGATTCAGATGAGCAATATGGTATCAAACACAAAGTTATTAGATAACAACAATTCCACATTGAATGAGAGAGGGGACCACAATAGAACACTGGATCGATCTGGGGATCTAGGTGATATGGAGCCTTTGAAGGGAAGGACACCCTTGATGCAGAAGATTTAGCACCACTATCTCTGTTCCATCTGGACTTATGATATATGTACTTTTATTTTTTGGTGGTGAAATGGACTGATGATTTTCTTTCTTCTCTGGACTATAGTGCCAACTGTCAGGCTGCCACCTGTCCTTACAGCCCTAAGTGGCTGCCTTCTTTCCAACAACTCCCAGCTTCTTCCGGTCAAGTTTGATTGTCCTATTCCCCACCTACCCCAATTTCTCCTAAGAAGCCTGACTCAGTTATTTGCATATCTCAAGAAACTGTGGCAGATTAGCTCTTTTTGCCAGCTCTCTCTGGAACTCTTGGCCTTGTGTGGAGGAGGGGGAGAATGGGAATCTTCACTGGAAGCTGTGGGAAGACTTAGAAGTTATATGCTATCAGATATATGCTATCAGTTATATGCTAACTATCAGATTGTCCAGCAATCTGATAAAATGATGATTCTTAAGATTTAAAAAAAATATGATCAATTCATTTCAGTTCAATATTTACTGAGCATCCACTGTGTTCAAGGAACTGTGCTAGGAACTATGGCCATAGAAATACTTTAGGATATGCCACCCCAAATTATGCCACTTCAGCCTATTGATTATTTTGAGATGAAGGCACCTCAGAAACAGCAGATGCAAATGATTTTCTGGCCTCTTCTTTTCTATTAAAAAATAGGTCATAAAATTTCTCATGAGAAAGATGTACCAGAGACAGGAAATCTTTCTCACCAGAAACAGGAAATCAACACTGAAATGAATCTGTACCATCATACCCAAATCACCCCTTATCTGCTACTGTTGTTCCCCAATACATCTCTTGGTCACTTCCCCACAATTTACTTCCGCTAGCCCAGGCCCCTTTGTCTTAAAATTTCTTCACACATTTATCATTTTTTTTGTCTAAAATGTATGTTAGCTTTTTACCCTAGTCACTTTTTCAGATTTTTCCTGCTCCTGAAGACTCTCATTATGTATAAAATTTTAATAAAATTTGTATACTTTTCTCCTACTAGTCTACCTTATGTCCGTTTCTTAGGCCTAGTCAGGAACATTAAGAGCATAGAGGAGAAAGTCTCCCTCCCATATCACAAAAAGGTACAAGTTATAATCCTTCCCTTAAAAAAACACATAGTCTATAAGATCTGCTAATTAGATGTATTTAGTAGTATACATTTTAAAAATTCCTTTCAGGACATTTTTAAGAGGAAAAGAGAATGTAGTAAAATCTCTTCAACACCTTTGCTATCAAACATAAATGTTTTGTAACTCCAAGATGTTTTCAAAACTTTGATACATTTCCTATGTATTCAAACTTAGTGAGTACGTTATGGTTTAGACTATCAAAGATGACACGTGAAGTAACAAGTGAATCTTCCTTCCTGACTTGCCTTGAGGTGGAATTCTTAAAACTTGACCCATTGTTTGTGTACTTAAGGTCCTTCAAAGGAACTCTTTAGCTTTTGCCCTCAGTTTAGGACTAGGTAACCAGAGATACACTCAAGGGCACTTTCCTTATAGAAATCTCTCAGGAGATCCCGCCATCCAGTAGTCAGCTAATTAAAGATAGCTTCATAATTAATTTTTAGGTACAGAGACCTGTTTCATTCATACATTCACTTATTCATTTATCTTTTCATTCAATCATCTATTATCACTCAAAAAAAAATGTCTTGGAATTGTACTATGTCCAAAATGCTGGGAATATGGAGGTCAATAAGATAATTTATTGCTGACTATTAGAAAGCATACACACACACACACACACACACACAAACATACACATATGTACATATATATTAATTATGATAACTAATGTAATTTTAGAATAAGATATATTAGAAACATGGAAAGTTTTCCAATACTTTGTTTTGGACAATCCATTATTTCTGGAGTAAACAATTCTGCTTAGGAGTAGAAAGACAAAAGGAGATTGTATAAACTGAGACATGAACCAAGATTAGGATCATTTGCATGGATATGTGTGTGTGGTAGGTGGGGTGGTGGCAGTTTCTGACATTTTGGTTTGGCCAAAGAAATTATAGCATGAATAAAATGGCACATTTTGAACAACTCAAGTAGCTCAGTATGGTTAGAGTTTGGGTGTAAGATGTGTGAGGTGAGTCATGAAGCTGTGCGGGTATGAAGCTTCTATTGTAGCTCTGTCACTTCTGTTAGTGGGGTGAACTCAACCACACATAAACCTTTTCCTACCTTATCTTCCTTCCCTCTGGGAACAAAGACCACCTAGGGCTTAACTAGCCCCACCCCAAAACTTCCAGCCACAAGATCCCCAGAATCCTTTACCTAGCAGTGGAATCTTTCTGCTCCTTATAGGCCTGGTATAAAAGATTCTCCAACTGTGCTCAGGGGAGATGCTTTTTCTACTTTATTCTAAGCAGAGAAAAGCCATTAACAAAACACTCTGATGTTGCTCACCAAATACTCTATACTTTGCAACAATCACGCTAATCTCATGTGAAATGAACTTAACTTGATATAAAGTCAACTAAAGAAACATAACTTTATTTCCTATTTATAATCTAATAACTAAGCAATAAGATGAAATTATGTGGAAGCATTCTTTTTTATAAGAAGACTCAACATAGCATTGTTCACTTGCAACCTCACTTAACCTGTATATTCTTTAAACATTTTCCTTTGAAGTACCTTGAATGAAAGAACAAAGTGGAATATAGATTTTTGTCTAAATCTCTGCAGCTACCTATTTAAAAGACTTTCCAAACAGAGATAGATCAATATTTTTGAACTATAATAGCAATCAAAGTAAATGGATTTTTCTTTCCAAAGAACTGTAACTACTAGCAGTCCAATAGCCACCATCAAGAACTTTGAAAGTTACTGCTCTCACTGTATCTACCAGATGGTAAAAGGTCTTATATTATTCAGAGGTATAACTCTGTGGTATCTATAAAGCCAGTAAAGAGGATCAACCACTTACTTATAAAAGAATGCATTGAGAAAAGTCAGCGTCCAACAAATGAACTGAATACTCCTTTTGCTTTAAAAATAATCATGTTGATATAGTGTTAGCCCTTTATGGAATTAATTTCTGGGACTCTCAACTCATCTTCTTTTAATCTAACAGAACTGCTGTTGAAATCCAGATGTGCTGAGCTCATCAGTGGTGGTTGTAGTGGTGGTGATGGTCGGCTTGTCCCATTAAATGAATTGGACCTAGATGTATTTTCTCAAGGTAACAAACATAACATAAAATATAACATTTAACTGGATAGTTTAGAGTATAATGATAGATGTTGAAATAATAAACTAATATAATACCAGGCCTTTGAACCTGGTTTCTTCATATCAAGTTCAGTCTCTGAGAGCTATCACCAATTCTCCATCCTCTTTATTGCTTTTCAGGCTCCTGGGGGACCCATGGCCTGTAAAAGTCTGTTCTTAATAGAGGACCCTATACTGATCATCTTTACTTTTATTTTAATTCAAATTATCATGTAAGTTCTCACAAGTTATCCACATTTTAACTCTTCTCAAATTCTAGAAATAATGAGTGTGATCTTAAAAGAATGTTAAGTTTTAAGATATACTGTTTGGAGACTGGATAACAAATGAAAAAGGTTAGGTGCTTGGTTTTACTCATTCAACAACGAAGTCTCCACAAGGCATAGTTTGCACATAGAGTGTAAAGGTCAAAAGTTGACTAAAGTATAGATTATGTATATAAGGATAAAATTATTAGTTATATAGGGTGGCTACAAATAGTTTAAATATAAGGGAATATATGCAAATGTGTTGTTATTTATTCCATGTGTTTTAGAAGTCAGAGGAGGGAAAAATTATTTGATGATGAAAATAGGTAAAGGTAGGGGCAATTATTATAGGAGATTGGTTCAAAGAATTTGAGTTTTCTATGGTGCCTGATAAATAAAATGGACTTTTTTAGACAGAAATTAGTAATTATAGTACAGAGTGAGAAGGAGGCATATTGAAGTTTGAAATTAAAAAAAAAAAATACTTTTCAATATATGAGAGGAAAAGTAAATTATGCCCAGACAACAGGAAATCTCTTATGTCTGGAAGGAATAAAGTTAATTGTGTAAAAATGGAAAAGACACTAAAGATTTTGGAGAAAAAAAGTTGAAAGGTCACTGGCACATACCCAGTGAGGAGATTAGAAACTAGGAGAATAGAAAGTGACAGAGACAGGCCTGAGATGAGCCAAAGATGGCGTCTCCCCTGAGCACAGTTAGAGACCCCTTTTATAAGAGGCTAGAAGGAGACAGAAAGATTCCACTGCTGTCTGAAGGATTCTGGGGGTCTTCTGGCAGGAAGTTTTGGGGTGGGGCTAGTTAAGCCCTAGGTGGTCTTTGTTCCCAGAGGGAAGGAAGATAAGGTAGGAAAAGGTTTATGTGTGGCTGAGTTCACCCCACTAACAGAAGTAACAGAGCTAAAACTATCCTGAAATTAATGAGAAGAACAGATTCAAGAAAGGACCTAGAGTTAGCTATTAGAATAATTCAAGGAAAATAAAATTAAGGACATTAGACTCAAGACTAAAATGGAGGTGATAAATTCTGATAAAAGACAAATAATCAAACATGTAACTTATTTGAAATGAGAAGTGCAAAAGGAAGATTAAAAGTTAAAAATAATATAAAATATTTGCCAAAGCAACATAAGATCACCATAAGATCATTATTAGTGTAATTCATTTTTTTTTTTTAATCTGAAGGACTGAATATATACATGGACCAGGGCCAGATCATATATAATAATATAAAAGGATTCTGACCCACATAAGAAGTCCAGGAAGCTAAAACAAATTTCAGAAACAGTAGACAGCAAGAAGGGTCAGACTTGGTAAATGACAGCACACTGCCTTTATATTTCTCCCCATTTCCAATTTAGGATCAATTAAAAAATGCAAATATGCTTCCCAAACTAACCAGCTAGCTCATCTCCAGCTTCCCATGCCAACATTCTCCAACCACAGTGTAACTGAAGTCCTTCCTTGTTTTTTAACTATGACGTTTTCCCACTCCCATGATTGCCTTTGAATCTCTGCTAAAAACAAATGGTGGTAGTTAGCCCCCTTGCTGTAGTAAGCTCTTAATAATTACTCTTGATTTATTCTCCTTTGTAAGGTCTCCACTTAACTTCAACAACCCAATACACAGTTATATATAACCATAGTTATATATTCATATCACACAGATCAGGATACACAAAAATAAATAACTTTTGCAAAATACATTTCATATAACAATACATGACCCTGTGAGTGTATTATAAGAATATCCTCTGAAATTTTCTATTTCATGGAGCTGGAACATATTCTTCTTAGCAAAGTATCTCAAGAATGAAAGGAAAAGTATCCAATGTACTCAGCCATACTATGAAACCAAGTTATGGCTTTCATATGAAAGCTATAACCAAATTATAGCCCAAGAATATGGGGAAAGGGGATAGGGTAGGGAAGGGTGGGGGGTGGATGGGTGGAGGGAGGGCAATTGGTGGGACTACACCTGCGGTGCATCTTACAAAGTACATGTGAAATTTACTAAATGTAGAATACAAATGTCTTAAAACAATAATTAAGAAAATGTCATGAAGGCTATGTTAACCTGTTTGATGAAAATATTTCAAATTGTATATAAAACCAGCACATTGTACCCCATAATTGCATTAATGTACACAGCTATGATTGAATAAAAAAAAAAATTCTGATTCCAACCCACAAAAATTATTTAATGGCCCATGAATCAATATAGCTATTAAGTTGAAAAACAATTTCATATATTTTCTAAAGTTTATTTGACCCTACAATCATCTGTTCACTGAGTATCTCTAAAGATTTCTTAATTTAGAACAGCCTTAGGGAAAGTTTTCTGTATTTTCAATAGAGATTACCAAAAGAATGAGGATGTGATTAACACACAAAGAAATCAGAATAAATAGGTAGTTTTTAAAGATAGGTATTTAGTTCAATTTAATTTATATTGATTTAGAAATTATAGATTAGAGAAACCAAAAGAAAAAATACTAAAATTTGGGGGAAAGGAGTTTTATAAAAAATCTACTCTTTTCTGAAGCTTATTTAGAGGTCACTTAGTTCAGCTTCCCTCTCAAGCAACAAATTTGTTTCCTTGTTCTTGTAGCTACTACTAAGGAGGAGTATTGGATTGAGAAGAATAAATTTGAATAAAGAGAAGCCCCCTAACTATTAGAAACTGAAGGGACAGTGTAAGGGCAAATACCAATTAAAAGAAACTTAATTTTCCCTGTTGAAAATGAGACTTTCTCACCTCCCTTTATCTCAGAACTTTCATGTTAGAAAATGTGTAATTGTCAGTAACTTTTCTTTTTCAAAGAAATAAATAAAAATAAAATTTCAAATGCTAAATAAACCTCTTGCTATTCTCAAAATTTAGGAATGTTTCCTCAAGGACCTAGAAGAGATCTCTTTGATATATTATCATGTGGGAAGAAAATACCCCTATCTCCCAGATTCTATGGGAGGGTAGGGGCTTAGCTCATTCCTGGTTGCAAAACTACCTGTTGGAAAGATATGAGGTTTATTTTGCTTCTGCAGATAAAGCCAATTAGCTAAATAAGATGGTCACACCAATTATAGTTGAATTTAAGATGAACTGTGTGTGACAAGGTAGCATCAAGTTCTCTTACTCGAAAATAAGATACAGTTTATCTTGAGAGCACATATGTAATGCAGTTGTATCTGCTTGTCTATTTAAAAGGGTAAAATATATTTATGGCTCTGCAATCTCTTTAGCAGACTGCCTAAAATGCATATTTCATTCTAGTTTAATGCGTATGCAATAATAAAATAGTTTTCATTCTGGTTGGCAGAAGATTATGTTTTTAATTATATTAACTCTCAGCAATAGCCACATGCAGAAATTATAATTTCCATTCTTAGTAGAAAGGACTTTTATTTTTTAAGATTTAGTTTTGTTTTATATCAAGGTTTGGAGTTAAAGAAATCTGGGGAATAGATAAGTCTGAGAATCAGACTTCACAGTGAATCAACTGTGAAGGCAGCAAAGCTGAAGCAATCTCTTCATGAGTATTTGTACATTACACGTATCTTTTAAAATTGTTATTTCTTGTTTGAAGTGGGTAAAATGGAGTTCTTTATGCTATGATGTAGGCTCGATAAGCAGTAAGTTCCCATAAGACTTTCGCTGAGAGGTGTTGATAAAAGCTTTGTACTTCGTAAAGGAATTGCATGTTTCTGCTTCCCTTTCTGGGACTTTTGCCATTTGCTATTCCAAAGGAGAAAAGAGACACTGAAGGAAACCTGACTTAGAACCACATTCTGGAGGCCAAACCCAGCCATCCAACAAGCCAATGCAAAGCCCCACAGACTAGTTCACTAGCTCAGCCTAATTGGTATTGACTTGTAAAAAAAATGAGCCATAAATAAATGAATACTTCTTGTTTTACAATAAAGTAGATATTTCAGCAGCATTACTGTGATAATAGTAACTGATAAAAGTGCTTGTAGATGAAAATAGGCCACCAATTGATACATGCTAATTAAGTGAAATGTTTTATGATACTTATAGTCTCTATTTTCTTATGAAGCAAAATCTTTAACAGGGGAATTTCAGAGCTAATAAAGATATTTTCCTTGAAATGACCTGTAATAGGTGAGAAGGCCCAAAATGGAGACAAGAAACCAATGAGAGGAGTGGGCAATTTGATTCACACAAAATTGAGGCTGTAACAAAGTAGAAGCATTAGGAAAATGTACAATGAGGTGAAAAGGTAGGAATAATTGAACTAGTGCAATGGATTGTTGAGTGCTTAAGCAGTAAAAATGTCTAAATTATTTTTATATGACAAGCAACTAGCAAAATGAATAGTGTCCAATACTTTTTTATTTTTCTTTTTTTTTTTTTTTTATTTGCCTGAATCATAAGGGAAATCAGAGGTAGGAAAATTGAAAGTCAAAGCTAGATGTCATTGAAAACCCCAGTTTACACTAATTAGTTAAAACTGGACTAATCCCAGGATGATCTGGATTTGTAAATTGTTGGTTCATTTGATTTACTGAGAATCCATCTAAACAGTGGTATGATTTATGTACCTGTATTATTATTATTGACTGCTTGTGTTCCATGGTATTCTAGAAGAACCCTAATCAGGACATTGTGCCTGATTACTAAGCCACTGGTGATATGTGGGCCTTTGTTGTCTTTATATGTAACTGGACAGAGGGGAAAGAGAGAAAACAATTGTGTGCATGGCCTGATATGTGGAGACAAGTATCACTGAGAAGTGTAGGCTGTTGAACTTTGCTGGCCTTTGAGAATGATTTCAAGCTCAGTAGAGAATGAAGTTGGTGTTAGAAGGTAAAGTTTGTGAGACTCTGTATAAGTCAGAAATTCTTTAGACTTCAGATGAAAAAGTGAGTGAAAACTGGAGGAAAAGTTTGTTCTTTCCTGTAGCACTCTGCCACTCATAACTGCCACCATGGCTATCCTCAGGGTTTTTAAACTGTGAGCTCAAGGTGACCAACGATGGAGGGCAGGATCCTCAGAGAAATGCTACCTTAATAACAAACAAGTAAAAATAAAAACACCTTATAAGTTGGGGGCTTATCAAAATTGTATATGCCTCAATTAGTTAAGTGCAGTCTGGTCCAATAATTTAAGTAATCTCTTTAGGTAATTTAGTTTTTACTAACCATCTTTTCTCAGTTTAAAGTGGTTTTATTCATGTAAATTCTTCCCCTTCTCCTCTTTCTCTTTTTAAGGGCTGTATAAAAGGGTGGCTTTGTTGGACATAAAGGAGACTGGCAAGACAGGAGGGCCAACAGTCAGCTGGTTGTTTTCTAATTTTACTTTCACTGCTAATAACGAGTAGCTGGCTTAATATCTTCCTTACACTGATAAATCTTCAGGGTTAACTATTCTTGTCTGGATTTTGGGGTAAATTGGGCATTCAAAGGATCTGGTCATTCGGTCTTAAGGGATTTGCACTTTACAGCCTTTTAATCTTGAGTGTCTGTTGCTCCATTAGTCTTATAATAAACTTTGCATCTAATTATTAAGGAAGGTAGGAGTCATTATAATCCTGTGACATGACAAGATTATGTGGAACCAAACAAGTGGCTTGCAGCTTCTCCCATGCCAGGATGATGGAAAACGGGATTTTGTAAAGGTATGCAGACTTCTCCACCCAACTCAACCTTTGGCAAAGCTCGTCCTAAATCTGGCCTGAAGGGATAGACTCTAAGGACAGGATAGAAGTAACTATGGCTGTGTTACTTGTTGCTATGATCCTTGGGCTCATGGTGGTGTTGGTTACAGGCTTTTCATTTATTTTCCGTAGTCTGTCTTCTCTATCATCGTGAAGACCTAACCTGCACAGCTAGAAATGGCATCTCCTCTATATACCATGAAGGAAACGTATATTGCAAATTCTTTATTCTTGAGAGGTTTCATATAGAGTAAAGAATTTCAGAAATTCATCTTCCTTTCTGACAAACTCTGGCTTTTAAGACTACTTTCTCAACTCAACGCAAAATCATACTTGGATAGTCTTAGGTGACAATATTCTTCTCTCTGTATTGCCATGCATTGACAATTCCTAGCCTTATGCCTATGTGTGCGTATATATAAGTGTGCATGTAAGATGATAGTCATCTACATGGCAATGCAAGAGAGAAAAGTACTACATAACAAATTTTCTTTCATTTGACATATTTGTAATTTGCATTTTTTACAATTTCACCTTTAAAAATTGTATTTACCCTTTAGTCTTATCTAAGGTGTCATATCCTCAGGTAGCTTTTAGAGAACCCCCCATTTTTAGCAAATCGTTTCTGTTTGCAATAAGTGCTAAGAGAACATATTGAAATGACCTACTTATGAGTATCTGTCTTCACTTTTCTGAAAGTGTACGGATGTACAAACATTATCTATTTTATCTTTTCAGCTCCCATAGCTAACATAGTACTTAACACAGGACACAGTAGGCAAGTTAAAAAAAAAAAAAAAAAAGTTCTTGAAGCAAATTGAATCTATTCATAAGATTAGAATTAGCACTACTCTCCATTTAAAATATTTAAAACTGGACACATCTCATTGGAGCAAAAAGCATTTTATATCTAATTACACTCTAAATTTGTTGAAGACATTATTCAAATATAAAAACAAACAAAATAAATCAAATAATCTAACAGATAACTATATTTGGTATATGAAACTCCATGCACACAAGAATATTTCATTAGGTGCAGCATAAAGAAAAGATCTCTAAAACATATAAATACATATATTGTTGCTATAGATCATAGCAAAAAAAAAGTTGGAAGTCTGATGAGAAGACTAAGTAAAATTTATGAATATTTTACAGAAAGGCAGATTAGAATCTACAGCAGAAAGGCCAGAAATACATAAATTGAAACTTTCATGGGTGAATCAGAAAGTATGCTGTTGACTGTGTCTCTTGGAAGTGATATCATAGACCACAACATGGTCTGTCTCAAAACTTTTATAGTGATGTATAATCTGCATATAAGGCCGCAAAGAAAGGAAGGAAAGAGAGTAGGTTTTACTTCACTTGTGTTATTATATTAAAATACAATAGACTAGATGGCTTCAAACAACAGACACTTATTTCTTACAGTTCTAAAGGTTGGGAATTCTAACAGGAAGGTCCCAGCAGATTTGCTTCCTGGTAAATGTGCTTTTTCTGATTTGTAGATGGCTGCTTTCTTGATATAGCCTCATGCTGGGAAGAGAGAGAGACCCTTTCTCATATATTTTCTTATAAGGCCATTAATCTTACCCAGCTGCTGCCAAACTGCAACAAAAATTAGCTGGGCATTGTTGTGGGCGCCTGTAGTCCCAGCTACTCGGGAGTCTAAGGCAAGAGAATCGTCTAAGCCCAGGAGTTGGAGGTTGCTGTGAGCTGTGACACGACAGCACTCTACCAAGGGAGACAAAGTGAGACTCTGTCTCTAAAAAAAAAAAAAAAAAATTAGTCTCCATGTATATGGTTGAATGGCATGACTAGGTTAGACTTGCTGAGGTTAATAGCACAATGCCCTATCTTCAGCGGATATTACCCTCCTCAATTGTAGGATGTTTATTTGGCTTGTTAATTAGTCAATATCTTAACAACTCCAATATAAGCAAAACTGGAAAAATCACTAAGAAAACCTGAATGTGTGTACATTGAACTTAGTAATAAGCACATTAAAAATGCTTAAATGTCAAATATGGGGTAGAATGCATTCTGTGCATTTGGTCTGTCTAGGCTGAATAAGTGAAGAAGGAGAAGCAGAATTTATCAGTGACAATAATTTCTCAAGATCTGCTTTTGACCTCGCAGAACTACCTTGTCCTGACTTTTACTAATGTATTGTTCCTTGATGCATTCCTGCTTTGTCAGCTTTTGGCACTATTTGATAGCAAAGAAAAGAAACATCTAGTGAAGATCCAGAACTATTTTTGTTTTAATTTTTCTTGCCCCTTGATGGCCAATGATTAGCCTTGGAAATACCATGGGTATTATTGAAGAGATTATATCACTGTGTTCAGTGATAATATATTTGATTTCATTACTGATTTAGAGAAGTGTAGAGGTGTGAAGTAGGATACACACAAAAATTTCTTAGTATTTAATACTTAACATTACAAATGCAGGAATATTATTTGCTTAATATGCAGTCACACTGCACTGTTTATGTGCATAAACTTGGAAATCAAACATCCTTCTGTTTGAATTCTGACTTTGCAACTTGCCAAGTGTATAAATTAGGAATTTTACTTCTCCGTTTTGAGATTCGATTTCATTATATGAAAAAAGAAACATATTTGGCTGTGTTGGGAATCATATTAAATAATTCCTATAATAATAAGTGTTCAGTAAAAGTCATCACTGGGCTAAGAAGGTAACTGGTCTTGATTCAGTTAAAAATTAGTAACAAGAAAAACAACAAAGGCAAGGGGGGCTGTTCCAGAGAAAATGAGACTTAAGAGATACAATACTAAATGCAGTAAGTAAAATTTACCTGGATCTTAGATTTCCCCAAAAATCTGCACAAGACTTTTTCAGGCCAACAGGTGATAATAATAAATAACTTTAATACAAGTGTCCTGGGTAGTAGCTGATACTGGTGAATGAATATTAATTTTTAAAAAGTGATATTGATTTTGTGGCTACTTAGGGAAAAATTGTTATTATTAGAAGACATATTTAAGGGTGAAATAGCATTGTGATTATACCTTCCTCTCAAATGATAAAGAAAAGGAAGAGAACAAATAAACAAATCTCTGTGTGGGCACACACGTGTGCATGTGCATTTGTGTAGTGAAGATAAGACAAAGAGAGAGACAGAGGATGCAATGGGGAAAAAAATCTCAAAAACTGATGAATCTAGATAAAGAATGTACTAGCTAGGAATATACAGATGTTCATTTTATTATTCTTTCACCTTTTCTGAGGCTTTTGAAATTTTCAAAATAAAAGCAATGAGAGAACAAATGACTCACCTAAAATAAATAAATCATGAAATACAGAAAATGATACTAATAGAAATAATGATAATAATGGCAATGATAACTTTAATACATCTGCCATAATTTAAGTGAGGGTATTAAAATAATTCACTTGTCATTGAAGGCCAAAATAATAAAATTGGCTAGATTTTATTTATTGTGTTTTCTTGAATATTAAATATATAAGCGGCTAAAACAGAAAACTAGGATAGCACTTTAGAACTTCTCAGATGATGTATTTACATGAGAAACAAGCGGATCACTTCAACCATTTGCTGATGAGTAGCAAAGAAGTAATTTATCCATTAATGTGTCCATAAAATTCAGTTTAAAAATATCCAAAAATATGACATTGTAATAATCACAAACTTAAATAGGAAAACAACTTGCACAGCTTGCAGGGGATATTAACAAACAGAAAAAAGCAAAACCCTAACACTGATTCTATAGATTTCCTGAGTTAAAATAATGTCTACTCATTTTGTTATGAATTTTCTTGCCAATAGTAACAGAATATGTGCTATACCTATTTTCTACACAAGAAACTGTCCTGTCCCTGTGCCACCAATAGGTCAAAACATCTCAATATATTTCTCACTAGCATTTCAATCTATATTTGCCAGTGCTTGTGGTGAGTATATTAGGCTTGACATGTCACGTCTAAAACTCATGAAGGCAGCAAATAGCTTAGTTGATATAGTTCATTAAAGCGTAAAAAAATTCTAAACATCAAATGTCAACAATAATAACTTTTCATTGTTGTCAAGAAATGGGGCTATTATTTTCCATAAGTATCATCAGAAATGTCACTTTCAGAGCTTGATTCACTTTCCTATACATGTTGCCAATGCAATAATGAGGTGCTCTTTAAAGTGGGAAGCGCTATGAACTAGAAGCACAGGCTTTGGACTCAAGCTAGGTTTGAATCCCATCTTTGCTACTCTATAACATCGAGCACATTACTTACAAATGCAAAGGCCCAGTGTCATCCCCATCAGAGGAAATATTTCAAAAATCTTGGAAAGGTTAAATGAGGTGATCGACACAGTACAGTATCTGTTAAATACTAAGCACACTAATTCAGTTACCCAGTGAATATGTATTGAGTGCCCACTCTGAACCAGGTATTGTTCTAGATCTAGGAACTTGGGGTATATAACAGTAAATGATAGTGGAGGTGGCTAAGCTATCACTCCCTCCCACAAAAAAAGTACATGAAAAATACTTGTCCTTGTCGAGTTTATATTCTAGTGAAACACACCAAATAATACAAAATAGACATGATAAAATTATATAATGTATTAGAAGGTGAGAAGTGATAAGAATGAAAAAGCAAAAAATATATAAGGAAACTGTGGAGAGGAAAATCGCTTCTAATTTTCAATACAGTGGTTAGGGGTTAGGGTCAGTCTCCCTGGAAAATGACATGTGAGCTGAGCCTTGAAAACAATGAAGGAGTTATCTATACAGACATCAGAGGACAGGCCCTAAGGAGAGAAAATACCTGTGTGTTTCCAGAACAGAGAGAAACTCATACTATGACTTATGTATTGAAAGGATCACTTTGGCTGCTGTATAGAGGAGAAGAGAAAAAAGCTGTAAGCAAATAAAATAATTAGTAAGTTACTGGAATCCAGTAGGTTGACCAGTATGTTAGCAGTAGAAGTGGTTGATAAAGAACTGAATTCTGGATGTTTTCAAAGTGAAACCAAGAGGATTTGCTGATAAATGAGATGAGAGGATGAAAGAAAGAAGTGAATAAAATACGTCTCCACTAATTTCTTCCTGAGGAACTGGAATGATGACATTTTCACTGAGATGAAGAGGACTGCAGGTAGAGTGACTGGGGAGGAAATCAGTTTGTATGAGTTTGGGAAATCTGTCCGGTGTGGAGATGTCGAGTGGAGTGGAGCGTCTAGAGCTCCCAGCAGAACATCTGGGCTGGCAAGGTAAATGTGAGAGTTGATGCATAATGTGGCATTTAAAATCATGTAACCAAGTGAAATCGCTCAGGAAGTGTAGTGGACAGGAAAAGAGGGTAAAGAACTATCAACAAACAGTAAGTGATTTGGCAGAAAAGGAGAAAGACCCAGAAAGTCTAATATCCTAGAACATGAGTAAAAACAATGAGGAAAATTGTATTTAGTACTAAGATAAACACTGCTGATTTGTCGAATAAGCTGGGTGCAGAGAATTAGACTTTGCAATGTAGAAAGTATCTTTGGCATTGACATGAGAAGTTTTGACTCCACAGAGGTAGTGGAAGCCTGTTTGTAACAATGGGTTTAAGGGATTATGGGAAAAGGCTAATCAAAGTTAACAAAGATGAACAACTTTCTCGAGTAAAGAAAAGCTTACTCTGTGGAGTAAAGAGAAGCAAAGATACAGGGAAAGTATTCTTTTTTTCTGTTTTATAAAGGTAGAAATAAATCCATGCTGTACGATCACAAAAACTATTCTATAATGAGAGAAAACTTGATTATGCCAGAGAAAGTAGGGAAAATGATTAGACTAATATTTTTGAGTAGGCCAGCGGTTTTCAGGGTACTAGTGAAAGGATTGGCTTTACAAAAAAATTACTATTTCACTTATATATGTGTAATTATTTTATAATAATGGTAATAGGAAAGCGCCAAAAATAGGTAAAGATTATGATAATTGTGTAGATCTGTAGGTAGATATGGCACATATAATTAATGTCATCTAAAATAAGATTGACCCTAACGGGAAACATGCAAATGTTACATGTTTCTTTAATTCATCTCATCCTAATGGTAGTTCAAATGGAAGCTCTTTCAATCCAAGTTGATGAAATCTATTTAATAATTCATATTTATATAACATACTTATAAACGTGAGTTTCTAACATGAACTGAAATATATTTGACTTACTTGGCTTTTTTCCTTTTCTATTCATTAAAAAGAGAATTTTTTTTAGACAGTAAAAATTAATATTTTTGTTCAAGACTACCTAAACAATAAGCAATTACTAAGCTTTTTTTTTTTGCTATTTTTGATAGAGACTGTTCTCCTTTTGGCTCAGACTATTCTCCAACTCCTGATCTCAAGCAATCTTACTACCTGGGCCTCAAAGTGCTAGGATTATTGGTGTGAGCCCTGGGTAGAGTGCCCTGGCGTCACAGCTCACAGCAACCTCAAACTCTTGGGCTGAAGTGATTCTCTTGTCTCAGCCTCCCAAGTAACAGGGACTACAAGCACCTGTCACAATGTCCAGACATTTCTTTTGTTGTTGCAGTTGTCATTGTTGTTTTAGCTAGCCTGGTTTGGGTTCAAACCCTCCAGTCTTGTTATATGTGGCCAACGCCCTACCCACTGAGCTAAGGGCACCACCCAAGAGAATTTTTTTTGCTGTTTTAAATACTCTCACTTTGTTGCCTTGAGTAGAGAGTTCCCTGGTATCATCATCCACAGCAATCTCAAACTCCTGATCCTTTTTCCTCAGTTTCCCAAGTAGCTGGGACTACAGGTGCCTGTCACAACCCCAGGTTAGTTTTTCTATTTTTAGTGGAGTTGGGAGTCTTGCTCTTGCTCAGGCTGGTCTCAAACTCCTGAGCTCCTACCTTGACCTCTCAGAGTGCTAGGATTATAGGTGTGAGCTTTCACACCAGCCTTTTTTTTTTTTAAGACAGAGTCTCAGTCTATTGCCCTCGGTAGAGTGCTGTAGCATCTCAGCTCACAGCAAACTCCAACTCCTAGGCTTAGGCAATTCTCTTGCCTTAGCCTCCCGAGCAGCTGGGACTACAGGTGCCCGCTACAATGCCCAGCCCAGCTATTTTTTGTTGCAGTTTGGCTGGGGCCAGGTTTGAACCCGCCACCCTTGGTATACAAGGTTGGCATCCTACCCATAGGCGCCATCCCACACCAGCCTTAAAAAGAGAATTGAAGAATGACTGCTTTCATGTGCATTTATAAGACCTAGTACATCAAAACTTGTTACCTGTTATCAAAAAAAAAAAAAAAAAAGAAAGAAAAGAAAAATATCCAAAGCATTTCTTTCCAATTAATTGTGATCCAAACATAAGTTAGGAAGTTTGAATTAATTTGAATTTCATTCCATAAAGTGCTTATTTCTCAAAAAGCTTTTTTTGGTGGGCCAGGCATGATGACTCGCACCTATAATCCTAGCACTTTGAGGCCCAGGTAGTAAGATCACTTGAGATTAGGAGTTGGAGAATAGTCTGAGCCCAAAGGAGACCAGTCTCTACCAAAAATACTAAAAAAAATAGCTTAGTAATTGCTTATTGTTTAGGTAGTCTTGACCAAAAATATTAATAAACATTATCACCTCTGCTTCTTCCTAGGGTTCGAATGCATTCTAAGTATTTAGTCAATGATTATATATTTGTCAATAATCATGATAATTTTATGAACAGAGAAACAATGGCAAAGCAAGTTGGACAGTGAGCTGGACAATGTGAAGATACTAAGGAAAGGATCACATATTATTACACGCTTATTACTGAGCAGAGTTTCTGGTGCACATTATATTGAGAACAGCCTTTGTTGATTAAATGTGGAGCTAGGGCTAGGCTGCATTTTGGAAAATGAAGTATTACTCATCCAATCATCAGTATTTTTTTATCTTATTTATCTTGAAATTCTTCTTTTGAAATTCCTGGCAACATTACATCAATATATGATTAAAGATAATACAAGCACCATAAATACCTCATTAAATTAAAATAAAGATATAGAGAAAAGGATGTTTTGATAATTGATGTATAGTATTAAATTTCAATGCTTAATCAATAAGCAACAAAATACTAAATCAAATGATAAAGACAATACAAATGTAATTCAAGAGAAAAGGGCTGATTAAAATTCATTTTATTCCATAATTAATATTATGTCTAAGTATAGAAATAAATTAAAAACAAAAATGATGACAATGTGAGTAAAATCTATTTACTTAGCATTCTTCTTCATTACTCTTTTCTTAAGCCACATAAAGCAATCTCTTATGCTGTTTAAACCAATACTTTTCTTTATTCAAAATATATTTTAAATATGTGCTACTAAAACTATACAAATGTATGAATGAATGTTTTAAAAAATTGTAGAATTTTCCTGATATATATCATTGATAGTAAATTTTTCATATACTATGTTAAGGGTGGAGGTGATGAGGTATAAAATTCCTAATGAAAATTTATCAAAGAGATACATTCTGAACTGAGTCTGGTTTTCTACCAATGTAACATAATTAATTGGTTGTATTGCTATGGATACAAGATTATGAGCAAAACATCATAAAGGATCGCTTTTCTTCAGCAATCATAATCTTGTATGGCTTTTGACTAATTCTGTTTAGTGTGTGAACAAGATATTTTTTGTGGAATTAGACTGACAAAAGGGATGATTGAAGATTTAAACTCCACTCGTTATTCTTGGAAAGTGTTACACACTGCTTCTAAATTCTTAATGATTTCAATGAAAATGGCCTACATTTCATTTCCAGTTTACATTTTTTTTTCTTTTTAAATGCTTACTATCATCCAATATATATAATTTACAAGGATAGATGTGAAATTTAATCATTTCCAATTTTTTATTGATACCATTGTATAATATCTGTGATTATACAATATATGATTATTGAGACCTAGGATTGATTATATAGCATTAGTTTGTTTTATGTTACCTTTTAAAATAAGTATATTTTACTCAAATCTTATTCAAAATAAAATGGAATAGCAATTGTCAGATTCTAAATGACATTTCATAATTTTTTAAAATGTGGATTCACTATATGTGAAGTCATTTCATTAACCAAAAAAGACAAGGTAATTTTGAAAAAGTGAGATAATTAAATCTAGAACTGAAAATTTAACTTATCATATTTTCCAGACTGTAAACTCTTGTGTTGCATTGGCATCTATTTGAAATTATCTGGTGTAGCACTAATTTCCTTTTCAAACATTTTTCTTGTTGTTCATCATAAAAAACAAAAGGCTTTAACATCATAGTTAATTAGAGGAAGTCATGTGATAGAAAATGCAGATCATTTCGAAGCATTAAAGCCTTGTCAGCTGGATCTCCAATTCCCCTTCATTAAGATTAGGTAAAGAGCACTCAAGGCAATAAAATGACTATGACATCCTAACAGTATAAGTAAATTTATTAGACGAATGGCTTAGGAAATTAAACAATAAAAACAGAGGTAACATTCAAAGTTCAAAACACTGAACAAAAAATATATGAGTTAGATGTACTTTATCTGCTATAATAACTTTACTAAAAATAACTTACATATTAAAATAAGTTATATATATGTATTGTAAATGGAAATAGTGGTTAATTGTTAAAAATAAAACATAAACATAAAAAGAAAAACCCTCTTTCTGTATTTCCGTTTTCTATGAATGAGCACTGTTTTATTCATTTTAAGAGATGTTATATATATACTACCACTTGAAGTTGAATTGAGTTACAGTAGCCATGTGTGTTATGATTTTGCTTAAAAGATGGCATCAATTAAATGAGTGCTAGCATCACCATGCTGTAGGCAGGACAAAGAAAATGGTAGAAACACTGTTGTCATTCAAGGAGCACAAGACCATTGTGAAGTGGTATTTGAAATTCCAGAACACTGTCGAAGTCCAACAAGAACAGAGGCATGATTAAGCAACAGAACCTCCAACACGCTGAACTATTGCACGCGTTCAGGATTAGAGACACAAGGTACTGTGTGTGATGTACACAAGGGAAGATCTGGGAGGCCTTGCACAGCAAGTTCTGCTGCTGCTTCTCTGGTGCTAAAACAGTTTACATGCTCGCCACAGAAGTCTACCAACAATGCTGCACATGAGACAGGAGTTAGCAGGATAAGCATATGACGCATTCCTTAGCCAGCAAAAAAAGTTTTCAACCAAAGAGTACTACATCCACCAAGATGTGAGAACTACCTTCATGAGAATTTGCCAGGACAATGAATTTGACAAAAACATGTGGTTGAGTTTCTCCCATGTTCTCCTGACTTAACACCCTTTTACTTCTACCTATGGGGGCTTAAAGGATGTGGTGTGCCTTAGAAAACCAGATGCACTGGGGGTACTTTGGGAAGAGATTGAAACAGCACAGCAATAGGAGTGGATGCTTTGGTCAACACTGCTCAAGTAGTTGTTTGCCAGAAGCAGAAGTACCTGGATGGTGATGGTAACTGCTTTGAGCAACTCTTGTAATTGCAGAAGTCAGATGTGACTTGTATTCATCTTTTGTTACTGATAGATATTGACTATTATTTTAATGAAGTTTTTTTTTTTTCCTTTCTTAAAATGTGTTTACGGTTTTTGGCACCTGTGTGTATGTATACACACACACAAGTATATAGCTGTTGTTTTGAAAAACAGTGTGTCATGCTATAAGTAAAGTTCTGTTTCTGCTACTTATTTGAGTCTTTCAGTAATTAAGGACACTGTCCATGTTTAAATGCACAAATTCTTATTCTTTTTTAAAAAACTAAATAAATTATGAAAACTATATTAAATATTGGATATCAACAAATGCAGAAACTTCAGAGTTATATTTACAAAATTTTTTTTTTTTTTTTGAGACAGAATCTCACTATGTCACCCTCGGTAGAGTGCCATGGTCTCACAGCTGGCAGCAACCTCACTTGGGCTTAAGTGATTCTCTTGCCTCAGCCTCCCAAGTATCTGGGACTACAGGTGCACACTACAAGGCAGGCTATTTTTTGTTGTAGTGGTCATTGTTGTTTAGCTGGCCTGGGCCGGGTTTGAACCCGCCAGCCTGGGTATATGTGGCCAGCACCCTACCCACTGAGCTATAGGTGCCGCCATATAAAAAGTTTTTTTTTTTTTTTAAAGTTTTTTTTGCATATTGTAAACAATGCTTTGAAGAACTGACTTATAGTTCTTATATTTGGGAGTCTGACTATTTCTGGTTAATAGATTTACAGAAATAAAATTTTGGGTCAAAAGTTATTTACCTTTTCCTGTTTGTTTTGATGTCTTATAAAAGTATATCCCCAAGTCAAGCTATGTTGTCACCAATAGTGAGTGAAGGAGAGTGTGGAGCAGGAAGGTGGAAGGGGATCCAGAGCACAAGAACAGGAATATGTTCAGAAACCCGGGGACAGAGACCAGAGAACAGGAGCCAGTCTTCCATGTAAGAGTAAGGATGATCAATAAGAACAGGAGTGATACCACCCTGTGTACATTTGGTGGTAGGAAGCAGAGATGTTCTTTATACTAAGTTTTTGCTATTTTCCTAGTACAGTATTGAAGATGATAATCCACTGGTTGAAATTGGGAAGGAAGATGGAATGTGAAATATTTGAAGTTTTAGAAAAGGATGGAAAAGAATCCCTTCAGATATAATTCAGTTAAAGATTTTTTGTTCTTGTTTTGTTATTTGGTTTTTGTTTTGAGACAGAGTCTCATTCTGTCACCCTTGGTAGAGAGCTGTGGTGTCACAGCTCACAGAAAACTCCAACTCTTGGGCTTACATGATTCTCTTGCCTCAGCCTCCCACATAGCTGTGACTACAAGCGTCCACCACAAAGTCCGGCTATTTTTGTTGCAGTCGCCACTGGTGTTTTAGCTGGCTGGGAGCTGGGTTCAAATATGCCACCCTCAGTATATGGGGACAACGCCCTACTTACTGAGCCACAGGCGCAGTCCAAGATTTTAAGATGTGATGATTACCTTGAATTATCTATGTGGGACCTAAATGCCATCATACGTGTCTTTGCTAAAGAGAATAAAAAGGAGATGACACAGATGAGCAAGGGGGAAGACAAATGCAGAAGGAAATAGTGGAAAAATGTGGCCACAAGGACAGAAAATCTGGGTCACCCCCAGAAGATGGATGAGGCAAGGAACACATTATCCCCTTTTCATGGCCTCCAAAGGGAGAGCAGCCCTGCTGGATCTCAAACTTTTTCCCCAGGACTTGAAGAGAATAAATTTCCATCATCTTAAGCCAAGTTTGCTGCAATTTGTTATACTAGGAAAATAGCGCACACAGGAAACTGACACACAAGTGAAGTATATTATCCTATCCTGTTAAATTAGCACTTGAGATTCGTAGTCATGAATCTTGAGTTAAATTAATTGGTAAAAAGACAGATACTTGCTTTCAAAAATGGCTGGAATGTTTATAGAGATAGTGAGAAGTAAAGAAGATGATTTCATGTTTTTTGTTTCTGTTTCTGCAAGAGATTGATTATAATGCAGGAGTAAATAAAAATCCAACTGGAAACAAAACAGAAGAGAATGATGAGAGTAAAACTGTGACAGGGAAATTCATTGCTTTTCTCAATGAACTTGAGCATATTTCTCGTAAAGTTTTAAAATAAGAAAGCAGCTCATTAAGCAGGAAGACAGTAGAGGACATTTTTAAGGAAATAGAATGATTGGTAATGACAAAGATGCCATCATTTCTTATGTGGCTGAGGTGGCATGTTGGGGAAATGGTTGGAAGTGAGTAGATGAAGAAAATAAATAATTCAGTTTTCATAGGAATCATGCTTATCTATTTAGTATATAGCTTGCAGTAATTGACAATTTTAAGGTTTGATGGTTGATTTTTCTATGAGTAATGAATATTTATTTTTGACTTTGAAAAAAAACAAGTTCTTAGAATTTCTTTCTTTCTTTTCTATTTATTTATTTTTATTTATTTATCTATTTATTTTCTTTGTGCATCCATGCTCTGGTGTGGATAGGGGAAGACCACTTTCCATCAACTTGTTCATGGTACTAAGTTGAGGTTGACTGCACCACCACTCCCTTCCCCCAAGCCAGTAGTAAGCTGTATTAAGTAGTTAAACCAGTCACTACTCTCTGTTTTCCTAGTCATGCAATAGATTTTGTGATGGGCACACAGCACAAATCAAACAGATTAACTCAATTTGGTGTTGTTTTTGAGCTGTAGAAATGAGTGCACCATTTCCAACTGAAAATGAATATGGACAAGTATAGCCCGGAACTACTTATAGAGCTCTTGAAACCAGATGGGAGAAAGTACCTAAAGTCAAAGTGCCATGACACTAAGAAAATGAAAGCAAGGAATGAAGAGAAACAAACAACTCCATTCAGTAATTTAAATTCCAAATCAAGGTTATCTGACTCCTTAATTATTTAGATATTCAGAGAGTCAAAAAAACATGGCTTTCTTCAAATTAATCCAGTTGGAATAGCATTATTATTTTTTTTCTTTGTGACAAGTAATAGACAATACACATTTCACATTCCTACTATTACTCTCTTAGGCTACCATACCAATGTTGATGATAATTTTACTTTGAGAAGATAAATTTGGAAATGTGAAGTAATTCAAATTCTTTTGAGGCACTGAATTTCTACGATGGTTACATCCACAATGACAGTCCATAAAAATAACTACCAACCACAAAAAGTCATATAGCAAAGACTATTTGTCAGAAAGTTATGCAACTGTATTTAATTATTCATCTCTACTAATGTATTATGTGGATACAAATCCTGGTTTCCTACAATTGATTCTTTATCTTCCATCAGCATGGGTGTACACGTTAGCACTTAACCATTAAAAACTTATTAAGAATACCGTCATTATTAGGAGTGGATTTTAGACAAATTTTTAAAAGTTATTATTGAATTACATTTTTATATTTTGTACTGAATATAATTTTCTTTTGTAACTCTTATAAATATGCATTTATAATCTGAGGTTTATTTATAATACTGTGAAGTCATGTCAAATGCTGATCTCTACTGCATTTGTCACAGGATACTCCAGAGCTTGTTAAGCCATCTTCACTAGAGAATTTTGTTTCAGAAAAACAAAATCCTTCCCATTTCATCAGCCAGTAATTTGCAGTATGTGACCAATGGTTACTTGTTCATTTAACTGAATTAAATTAGCAGGATTAAAGGTACTTACATACTATATACTACGAGATGTATTATTGAAAGAAAATTGTCAGCCTTGAAAAGTATTTATCAACAGTAGGTGTCAATTCCATAAAATGATTAATAGAATAATGTCTCAAAATGTGTGTAGATCATATACATGAAGTCATGGACATGATTTACAAGATAGGCAAGAATGTCTTTAGTACATTTCCTGGTCAGTGCCAATAACTCTATAATTCTGACTCAGGGCCAGTGTACAGAAGGTCCGGTCATGTTGATTAATTTAAAAGGCACACGCGTGTGTGTGTGTGTGTGTGTGTGTGTGTAATGGTGACAACAGCAGAAATAATAAAAATCAATATAAAGATTCCTCATCTATTATTATTAATATCTGGTGCCATTGATATTCATTTATAGCCTTGAGACCACACCACTGCAACAGAGACAAGAGAGGATTTATTATTCTTTTTCCCTCAAGATGCTATGGGAATAAACTATCAGCGTAAATTAACTTACTACTATCTAACACAGAGACAGCCACACAACTATTTAAGTTCTTCCTCTAACTAAGATAGAAAGGAAATGGGAAAGTTTATATGCTGAAATGGAGTAACATTCACAAAAAAAAAAAAAAAAAAAAAAAAAAGAGTAGCATTCACTGTTGGTAGTTTTGTTCCCTTTTCATTCTATAATTGTTTAAATTATTATTAATAGTTTGAGATGACATGAACTAAGAATAGAGATTGTCCCAGTAGACTTATGTTAGAAGGCCTGTATGCCAAATGATAATTATTCTCACAAATTATTTTAATTCTTTCTCCACTGAAGATAGTACTTGTTACTTCTATAAAATTTGACCTTCAAAAGAGACATTAAAGGCTGGGTGCTTATAGCTCAGTGGTTAGAGTGCTGGTTACATGCACCGGGGCTAGTGAGTTCACAGCCAGGGCCTGCTAAACAACAATGACAACTACAACAGAAAATTAGCCAGGCCTTGTGGTGGTCGCTTGTAGTCCCAGGTACTAAGAAGGGTGAGGCAAGAGAATCGATTGAGCCCAAGAGTTTGAGGTTGCTGTGAGCTATGAGTGATACCATGATACTCTACAGAGGGCAACAGAGTGAGACTCTGTTTCAAAATAAATAAATAAAGAGACATTAAAATTCATCAGTGCATTATATATGATTAATAAGAACTTATATGTGGTTAATAAGAACTATAAAATTTTCATCTCACAACAGACTAAACGTGTATTAAAAGAAAATACAATTTATTTTAACTTAAAGTTGATCAAGTAAAGGGTAGAATTTTAAAAAATCCAATTTTTTTTGTGTTTACCTCTTTCAGGTAAGAATGTGTTTGACCTTTTAGACTTCACCAAGTAGTCCTTGAGTAGTATGAATCTGTCTCTCTATTATAAAAAACCTTTGGAAAGTAACTACAGTGAACAATATTTTGCCCTAATAAAATACTGGTTCCTCTTCTAACAATCATGTCTTCTCCCTTATTCACCAAAAATATGAATTGAGAAACAAATATAGTTGGTGCCCCAGATTGATTCAGTTATTAAATTGATGTACATTTTATCTCATTACTTAAAAATGTGTTTAGATTTCTGCTTTGGCTAACTAAATTAGAATTCAATTATGTCAACTTTTCACATAAGTGCTTATTAGCTGTTTTTAACATGAACATGAAGTAAACTCTTTAATGAAGAAAGATCATCTATATATATCAATACAACTGCTAATTAGGGAACACAGTGTTTATAAATGTAGACCGCACAATGAAATATAAGAATAAATCTTAATTCTGAAAAAAGATGGATTGAGAAACTACAAGAAAAACTTGAGATATAACTATAAGGGTAAATAAATTGTGAGTTACTAGCTAACTGAAATTTAGCTAATAAAAAAATGTAAGAATTCATATATTTATTACTTTTGTAGACATCAAATTTTGGAGAGTTTTTAGTCATAAGATGTTATGTCAGTTCTACAGAAAGAAAGAGTGTAAGAATCCCAGTGAGAGAGATATAATCTCAAAAAAAAAAAAAAACAGTATTGACTTTAAACAATAATAATTAAATGCTAATCTCAGTATAAAACTAATACTTTTCTCTGACGTTGGGCAAAACCAAATGTCAGTGTTGAGATTTGCATGTGTAAAAATAATAACACCTCAGACGGGTGCTGTGATCCTTAACTGATTTCTCCAGAGTGCAGTGGACATGAGAATATGAATGCAGTCTGGGCATTTAATCACTATTACTCCACCAGGAGTTTTCTTTTGATATTGCCTAGGGAGGCTAAATGGAAGATTGCCAAATTACTGAACTCCCAGAAGCAGCTAGAAATACCTTGTGTTGAACAGTAAAATAAACGAATTAAAAGCTAGGCCTTAGAAAGAAATTTTAAACAAATGAAAAGTTGGCTACTTAGGGATGGCAGAGGGGATCATATGAATTGATGTTATAATTTACAGTTTAAAAAAGAACATATATATGTGAGTTAAAGGTCCTGGGAGAGTAAAAAGTTAAAAAGTTGGGTGGGGGGAAATAGGGAGAGAGAGAGAGAGAGAGAGGACAATGTTTTTAAAAATAGATGAATAAAGGTAAAGGAAAGGAGGGTAATTGTGGGAGAAGGCAGGTGGATGGAGTGGGTATTGGTTAAGGTCATTGTTAAATGCTAGCAAACTAGAAAAAGTCAATTCAGAGGTTAATGGAATTTGAAAGTGTTGGGAATGTGCTCAATACATTTTTAGGAATTACCATTATTCACATTATAATGGTGCATGAGCTAAAGTTGCACTGAGTTTTTGCTGCATTATTTTCCTGTTTAAGACATTTTATGTTTAAATTATTAACAATAAATGCTTGACACTATACCAGCAATCCCAAATCATATGAGTGATTCTGAAGTTTTCTAAATAATTTTGGAAGTTGGAACACATTTTCCCCACGGAATCAATGTTCTTTATTGAACGATGTTTGTTCCGGTATAAATAGCTATTTTAAAATACAGGTAGTGCAAAATAATCTGTTCATCAGATTATTTATTGAACCACTACTTTGTACTAGTCCTTTGTGAGTTACTATGCCAGGAATAAACAATAGTAGAAGTTGATTTAATTCAGTTTTCCACCTGGTAAGAAGAGGATTCAGACACATAAATATGTGAATAAGTTGCATTTGATAAATTCTATACAAGGATAAATGTCAAGAGATAGGAGATTCCTGAGGATATAGTTATTTTTACAACAATAATGTGTATGAGAAAAACATCTTTAATATCATAACTTATTCCTCTCTATAATTTTTACATCTTCCCGAGCAAAAGGCTCCACAGGGAAAGGTGCCTACGTTTATAAAAATGGAAAGAAGTATTAGGAAGAGCTCAGAGAACAGTATTTTCTTTATTTGTGTCTAGTTTTCAGAGTCCCTTCAGTGGTAACAAAGAATAAGAATTTAAACATAAATTTAATAAACAATATCCAAAAGATTTTTCCCTGGGAAAAGTGTCCAACGCTGAGATAAATTCTTGAACAAAATAATAAAAATAATTTCTATTGAAAACTCACAGTTATTTAGCAATCTGGCTTGCCCGAATTATATAGTTAGATATGAATTGAGGTTTATTAGATCATGGTTATTTAATGACTACACAGAAAACACACAAAAATGGAAAACTCTGGAAAAGTTAGTAGAGTACAATGTAATTAAAGCAGACAATCAGGTATAATTTTACCCTTTCATACCTCAAAACAATGCAGCAAACTAGTAAGTGGAATAGATCAGATCTCGATGGGAATTCTTGATCTTATCAATAATGAAAGAGAAGTTTGCATAAGTGTTAATTAAAATTATTCTGTATTTATATCTCAAATATACATTTATCATAATTTATTTCCTGAGTATTTATAATGTTATGTTTAAGCATTATGTTCTGGACTGCAAATACAAAGAGAAACAAAGACACAATTCTTGCTCACAACATACTTGTAGTCCAGATAAAAGTAAAATTTGCTTAAACCTGCAACCTGCTTAAAAGTGCTCACAACTTGAGGTCTACTGTCCCCTTAGATGAGAAGTTTGGTTCTTCTAGAACAATGCCAGTTTAAGAAAGGATATGTTTTAGGCACAACTCCTGTAACACTGATCACTGTCACACTCCTACAGAGAAGTCTCCTAAGAATAACATAATACTTTTTACTGATTTTATTGATTTATCAATCTATGTTTGATTCTTTGGATGGAATTAATTGTGAGCTAGGATCAATGAGTTTAATGTAAATCCTCATCCATGCATCAGAATTATCAAAATCTGACAATCCTTGTGTATCTCAAGAACCACATTAAGCAGGAAACAGAAATCATATTTCAGTTTTATGAAAAGAGAGTTGTGTTTGTTTTCTTTGGTTTAAATTATACTGTAAGTGCCTAATTCACATTTGAATGCCTACCAGCTGACACAATATTTGCCATCTAATTATATCACACATGTAGAATGAATAAATGAATGGTTTCATTATTACTTTTGGATGAGTTAAATGCCAACCCTCTTGTCATTGATGGACTTCCATTAGGTCCTCAGTTTTTCTCTCCATATTCTACAAATACTTTTTACACTGCTGATAGAATAGGCTTTCTGAGTTGAAATCTTTCTTTTTCTATTCTTTTTTAATTAAATAATAACTGTGTACCTTGATGCATTTATGAAGTTCAGTGTACTGATTTGATATACAATGTGAAATGCTTACATCAAATTGATTAACACAACCATCACCTTGCTTACTTATTTGTTGTGGTAAGACAATTATACTCTTTTCTTAATAGTTTTCAAAAATGCCTTTGTTAGCCTCTGGTAACTCTTAGTTTAAATCCCTTTCCTATGTTATCTGGGTGCGTTCAAGCTCTGAGGCACCCTCCCTGAGTGGTTCACTCACACACACTAGTTCCTGACACTCTAGTTACACGCAGCTGCCCCCAGCCTCTTGAATACCACACTCTGCTCTGTGTTTTTATGTGAACTCCCTAGTCTGCGGTATCATTTCTTCATTTCTTTGCTTGTCAAATGCTCACTAGCTTCAGATTTCCCCCAATCTAAAAGCTCTGTGAAGCTCTCTGATATGATTAAGTCCTTTCTGGTGTTCTTTGGTATCTTTCTCTTTGCCATTCCATAGTTGTTGTCAACTCTATAATACTGTACCTCCATATGTGTGTATTTATCTTTCTTGTTGAACCAGAGATAGAAACTATGTCTTCTTTCATTTTGTATTTCTAGTGTGCTGCCAGACTGCAATGAATTTTGTTGGATAAATGGGTGAGTGCATAAATGAATGAATTAATGTATGTTTGCAAGGGAAGAATGGGTAAATATCCCTGGAACCATGTTAGCATCTGGTTTCAGACGGAGATTACATGTTTTTCATCTAATTGCCTCACAGAAAAAGCTGAGACAGCCTTGTGAAATTGTACTGTGTTTTCATTAAATTGCTGGTTCTCTTTTTAACATGTTTTGAAAGTACCTTATTATTGTTAAAATATACCTCTATTTTTATTTTTGAGACAAAATCTCATTCTTTTGCCTAGAACAGAGTGTTGTGGCATTAGCATGGCTCACAGAAACCTCAAATTCCTAAGTTCGAGCTATCCGCCTACCTCAGTCTCCCAAGTAGCTAGGACTACAGGTGTCTACCATAACGCTTGGCTAATTTCTGTTTTTTGTAGAGACAATGTCTCACTCTTGCTCAGGCTGGTCTCAAACTCCTGACTTGAAGGAATCCACCCACCTCAGCCTCCCAGAGTGCTCAAATTAGAGGTGTGAACCACTGTGCCTGGCCAATATATATCTCTTGCTGCTCACTTCTAGAAAAGTGGAGACAATCTTTAGTGACACTGAAATCTGGGAGCAAGGTCAGACTTGAGGTAAGGTAGACATAATCACTGGATGAGCCCTCAGATGGCTTTCAGTAACCAGCATAATTTGCTTTCAGGGAAGGAGTGGTTAAATATAGATAAAAGAAAACAATATATATAACAGAGTATATTATTTCTGGAAACAATGAGAACTTGACAGGATACCAAATTTAGTCATAACTAGAGAAGCCAGTGTTTATTAGCACCATTTTGTGGTAAATGCCTCTCTGAATGATGCAGGAATGATCTACACTGGTGCTTCATCTCTTCAACAATTTAATTTTTTCCTAAAAATGCTAACACTTTTCAAAGAGGTTATATTTTGATTTCTTACTGGCATTTGACATTCTGAAGCGATTAATACCTAAGGGGAGATTTTCATGAAAATTAAAGGATAGAGCTTCTTGGTACAGTTTTAAAGGAAGATGTACTTTGGTTACTATAAGTCCTGGTTTCCCCTAGACAGTTCAATTCATGCCTATTGTGCATTGTAGTTATTAATAGCATCTCATGTCATTCTCAGAAGTGTCCTGGTTTGAACAATAAATCATATTGTCACTCTCACAATGAGAAAAAAGAAAAATGAGTGTGATGAGATCATAATAAAGCTGCTAGATGTGCTAAAAACAAATTTAGACATCATAACAGCTGACCTTGATTCCTTAGAGCAGACTAATATCTAAGGTTTACTTGCATATTTCATTTATGCAATTCAGGAATGTGGTAACAATAAAGAAAAATCTTCTTTGACCTTTCCAAGTAATGAGTTTATGAATCCATTACTGTAGCTTACATTACCTTACATTTCTACTATTACAAATTAAAACACTTAGAGTCTAGATTATTTATTAATGTAAATCATTGTCTAAATTCATCTCCTATTCTTAGAAGATGATTATGTTCTGATGATAGCTTGATTGATAGCTAGCTGAAAAAGCTCTTGATCGGTAATGAACATGTAAGCTCACAGTGATACGACCTGACCTTAATTTACACATTGTGGTGTCAATGCTGCAGATGGAAGTGGAGGAGGAGGGAAATTAGCCCGGGGATCCACAAGTCCAATTCTATGGCATTATGATAGCTTTTTTGAAGTAGAGAATGAACTGATATTTAAAATGACTAACAGTCTATTTTATAAAATTGAAGTTTGCATCTGAAAGATTGATTAAATAATGTCTTCAAAGTGGTGAAATATTAAAAGATGCAGCTGTTCCACTCAATTATGTAGGGGGGGGTCCTCGGTTTGTAATGTGTACAATAATATCTACATAACAAAATAATATCATAATATGAAATTGCTCACTAATGAACTTACTGCTTCAATTAATGCAATTATTATTATTAAATAGTCCAATACATGTAACACTGCTAAATAGTTCCTTTAGTGCACAATATGTCATAAAGGAAATATTGCAAACCTTACAGAAGAATGATGGCAAGCTAGGCTCTTCAGGGGAGAAACATTTAAGGTTCAAAGATTTGAGAGACCCTTATGAAAAATGGGAAAACCCTTGACTATTTTTTTGTAAAAATGGCTCTCAATATAATCATGTTTTGCAAGCCAAATGTAAGATGAAGTATGTGGTATTGCACTTAATATAATTGAGTTAAAAAAAAAAAAAAAATTCCCACAGGACAGCACTTCACTTATTCGTTTGTATTTTAAGGACTATTATACCACTGCAATTAAAGCTTAAAGTTTACCTACAATAAAAGGTAGTAAATTTATTTTAATAATGTTTGTTTGCAAGATAAAGTCTTATATAGTTCTTCCATTCACCAGTTATTGCGGAATTTTAAACGGCTTTAATGGATTAAATCCAAATGATTCTTTCCAATGCCAATTATCTTTTATATAGAGAATTCCTATAATTGTACTCTTTCAGTAATATCATAATTCGCTCACTAAAATATAGTAACTGAATAATCATCTGGAAATAGTTCTACACAAAAGGTTTACAATGATTCAAGAAAAAGTTATAAAAATTATGCTAAATATATGTAAGTAAAACAAAAAATAGTGCATGCTAAAACTATCCAGTGTAAGGGTGAAAGGTTAACATAGTCTAACCATGGGTGTTAAGGAAGGATGGAATTTGGAATAGAAAATTTGCTCTTCTTGAAATTAATTTTGAATTAATATGCTGAATATAATTTTCTGCACAGTTTTCTATTCTTCATGGTGCTTCATTCTTTGTAGCATTTTCCATATAAATAGTATTTGACTTTTAAAGTGTTTTATCCTTTTCCATATAATAGTTATTTATGAATATCAGCTTACCTCCTTACTAAAGTTATAAAACTGGAGCAGAGGGTACATTTTTAATTTTTTTTGTTATTTCTATAAGCCATATTTACCAGTACTTCTTTAATTCATGTATCTTGTAAGGTTCATTGATTGTGCAGGAAACAAAATTATACAGTGAGAAAAAAATAATAGATTTGGTATTTCAAGATTAATTCCACTAAAATCTATATGACCTCAAAAATATCTATTAATATCTCTGAATATAATTTTCTCATATTGAAAGTAGGAAAGATGAAAGTGATTATTGTGTTCTACCTCTAAGACTTTATGTATATCATTAATGTTATACCACAGTTACAATCATCGAGAAAAAATGGAAAGAAAATCAGTTATAAACAATACTATGGATTGAAAGATAATATTACTATGTAGTTAAAAGTTGTTTTTACTTCTCATACTATAAAATCTATGCAGTAGAACCTCCATAATTGGCCACCTCCCTACATTGACCACCTCCTTACGTTGACCTAATTTCCATTGACAGGCACCACATGTATGTATCAGTACAGGAGGCCTCGTTCCTTATGTTGCCCACCTTTGTAAGTTGATGGGAATGTTACAGTCCTTTTAGTGGTCAACTTATAGAGGTTCTGTTGTATTTTTTTGTATGTCTGACTAATAATTATTAACCACCTAATTTTGAAATATATTTCGTATTTTCTACCATACTTATACTCTCTCCTATAATCTGAATATCATGCATATTAACATAAAGTACATAATTACATACTGCAGGAAAATGGGACAGCACAAGAGCTTAATTAGAAGAAAGACAATCTAATCTCATTCAGCATTCTTTGCATAGCTGATATCTATGGCCACAGAGAATTCCTTGAAACAAAATTTGGTTGGTAACAGAAACTGTTGAACACTCACATATAACTTTACACAAATATGATTTTTAAAATTTCTAATCTCTAAACTTTTGTCACGCATTACTTGTTTATGGTATGTCATTATGATACCAAAAAATAAGAACCATTTAAAAATGAATTTCCTTCAAAATGCACTGCCAGTTCTATCTCTTCCTATCTTCTTTCTGTTTCTATAATAGTAAGTGGTTTTACTTAATTAACTTTTAACATGTTTTGATGAAGAGCTAATAATGATATAAAAAGTATTTCTTTTTTAAATTTTATTATTATGAAATCATAACTGTATACACTTATGGGGTACAATGTAATGATTTGATATACAATGTGGAATGCTTAAATCAAACTGATTAACATAACCATCACCTCACTTACTTATTTTTCGTGGTAAGACATTTATAATATACTCTTCATTGTTTTGAAATGTAGTCTTGCATTGTGTACATTAGGTGAGATCCTGCCAAATGCATCTTTAATCATCAGAGAAATGCAAATCAAAACCACTTTGAGATATCACATAACTTCAGTGAGATCAGGCCATCACAAAATCCCCAAACTGCAGATGTTGGTGTGGGTGTGGATAAAAAGGTACACTTCTACACTGCAGGTAGGACTGCAAACTAGTACAGTCTTTTTGGAAAGAAGTACGGAGAATTCTCGAGGAACTGAAAGTTTTTCTGCGGTTTGATCCTACAATATCATTAATCGGTATCTAACCAGATGAACAAAAATCATTTTACAACAAAGACATTTGCACCAAAATGTTTATTGCAGCCTAATTCACAATAGTCAAGTATTATGAGAAAAAAGTATTTCTTATTCATGATATAAAGCTTTGATCTTTTCTGTTTTGTTTTCTTTTTTCACCTTAAATATCATGTCCTGGAAATTACTATTTATGTGTTCATATTGATTTTCCTCATTCTTTTTTATCACTACATTGAAAATTCAAAGATGACTGAAGCATAATTTCCTGAAAATTCCTAGTGAGGATGATATTTACCTAAACAAACAAAAAGTTAATAACATGTTAAAAGTGATTTATTGAAGGTATACACTTATTAAAGTTGAGAAGGGAAGAGTTTGCATACTAGTCTGACTGAGAGTCATATAGGAGGTAATGTTTAAACTTGATAGAAAAGTATGCATTATTAAGGAAAGAAATGTTTGTTGAAGCACATAATAAATGGAGTGAGCAGCATGTACAGAAGGTTTAGACGGAATGTCCCTGAAGAGCAAGGAGTGTTCTAAACATCTCAAACATAGTGGCTACTCCAATCTGTATGTTAAATTTAACTGAATAAAAGAATGAGCAGCAGGTTTAAGGATGTGAAGTACATCTGCATGTTTGGACACAGAAGTGTGATGGACAGAAGTATAGGCTGTTTGTAAGTTTAGATAAGTAGATTTGGCACAGTCAGAGAAGAGCTTGCACTTCATTCTTTTAAAACGTGATCTTATGAGGCTGTAGTTAAAGTCATTATGATGGATGGTTTTTCCCAGCAAGATGTGACGGGATAACGGAAAGAGCTTTGGTGAACATCTCTTACAGGACAGAAGGAAGAAAAAGAATTAGCAAAAAAGATGACAGACTGTCAAGAAAAGCACAAAATCATGATGTTTCAGAAACAAGGAAGAGCATGTTTCTAGCAGAGAATCATCAATCTTTCAAATTCCATAAGGACATCAAGTCAGTGGAAATATTTTTAAAAAGGTAAAAAAAATTGATGTCATATCTAAGAACTCATTGTCAAGAGACCGATGCCATTAAACTTTCTATTTTCTTCTAGGAGTTTACAGTGCTAAGTCATACATTTAAGTCTAAGTCATTGTCAAGAGATGGATGTCATTAAACTTTCTATTTTCTTCTAGGAGTCTACAGTGCTATGTCATACATATTGAGTTGGTTTTCATGTATAGGGTAAGATAAGGGTATAATTTCATTCTTTTGCATGTAGAGATCTGGTTTTTCAGCATCTTTTGTGGAAGAGACCATCCTTTCCTCATTGTATATTTTTGGTAACCCATCATGTAGGCATTGTAAGTGTAGATTTATTTCTGGACTCTCTTTCCATTAAATTGATCTATATTTCAGTGTTTATGCCACTATTACATTGTTTTAATAAGCAAAGAAAACAAAATAAACAAGTGGGATTACATCAAACTACAAATCTTCTGCCCTACAAAGGAAATAATCAATAGAGTGAAAAGGCAACCTACACGGTGGGAGAAAGTATGTGTAACCAAATAGCTGATCAGGGGTTAACATCCAAAATGTATTTTAAAAACTCCTACAACTCAGTAACTAAAAAAAAAAAAAATATATATATATGGAGTAAAGAAGAGTTTGAATAGACCTTTCTCCAAAGAAGATACATAAATGGTCAACGGTATAGAAAAAAAATGCTCAACATCACTAATTATCAGAGAAATTCAAATCAAAACAAGATCATCTCACAGCTACTAGAATGTTCATTACAAAAACAGAAGAAAACAATAAACAAAATATTATCTGAAACATATTCTTCTTAGCAAAGTATCTGTAGAGTGGAAGAAAAAGTATCCAGTGTACTCAGCCCTATTATGAAACTAATTTATAGCTTTCATATGAGAGCTATAACCCAATTATAGCCCAAGAATATGGGGAAATGGAGGGAAGGAGAGGGGAGAGGATCAGTGAAAGGAGGGTAATTGGTGGGACCACACCTATGGTTCATCTTACAAGTGTACATGTGAAACTTTAAATGTAGAATATAAATGTTTTAACACAATAACTAAGAAAATGCTATGAAGGCTATGTTAACCAGTTTGATGAAAATATTTCAAATTGTATATAAAACCAGCACATTGTACCCCATGATTGCATTAATGTACACAGCTATGATTTAATAAAAATAAATAAAAAATAAATTAAAAAAAAGATAAATGTTTGTGACAAGGCAGAGAAATTGCAATCTTGTAAATGATTGGTTGGTAGGTAAAATGGTGATGTCACTATGGAAAAAATACAGAAGTTCCTAAAAAGCCTTACAATATTATCCAGTAATCCCACGTACAGGTATTTATCCAAAATAATTGAAAACAGGATCTTTTAGATAAGTATGCACTTCCCCTCCCAAAAAGAAAAGACTTTTCCTTAGAATAGGAAGAAAAGGTCTTTCAGATGATATACATGGTTGCTACTAAGAGGTTCAGGGAATAGGGCAGACTGCGTGACCACAGATTATTCCTCGGCAATCAGCTCCTATAACAAACATACACAAAAGTTCATGTAAAACTTACTAAGGAGGACTCAATGTTCTATTAAATTACAGCATTTATCATAGTAACCAAGAAGTGGAAACAACCTGAATGTCCAGAAGATGAATGAATAAACAGAATCACACACACACACACACACACACACACACATTTGAGTATTATTCAGCCATGAAAAAGAAGGAGAAACAATGAACCTGGAAGACACTATGTTAAGTGAAATGAACCAGTCTTGGAAAGACAAATAATGCTTAATTCAACTAAGTAACGTATCTAAATTACTCAAAATCATGGAACCAGAAAGTAGAATGGTGCTTGCCAGCAGTGAAGGCAATGAAAAATGTACAGCTATTTTCAATGTGTATAAAGTATCAGTTATATGAGGTTAATAAGTTAAAAAATCTGCTGTATGATGCTGAGTTTTTACCTAAAAAATACTGTCTTAGACCATTCATGCTGCTAAAACAAATATTATCAACTAGGTAGCTTATAATGAACAGAAATTTATTTCATACAATTCTGGAGACAGGGAGGTCCAAGATCAAGGTGGATTTGGTATCTGCTGAGGGCCCACTTTCTCACTCATAGATATTGCTGTGTCTTCAACATGGTAGAGGGTGAATGAACTCCCTTGGTTCTCTTCTACAAGGGCACTGATTACATTCATGAGAATCATCCCCCCAAAGCCTCACCTCCTAGAGAAAACCAATGAAGGACTGTCCCTGAAAAAATTAATAGAGATTGAAAAATTTAACAGGAGTAACTCTTCCCAAGAGAAAGGGAAAAGAAGACATTCAGATGGATGATATGCCTATACCTCCCTGCTGCTGAGAGGTTTAGGGTATAAGAAAACACTATGTTGGAGCAGTGCCTGTGGCTCAGAAGGGTAGGACGCTGCTCCCATATACCGGAGGTGGTGTGTTCAAACCCAGCCCCTGGCCAAAAACTGCCAAAAAAAGAAAAATAAAAAGAAAATACTGTGTTACGATTTCCTCTTCAACCTTCATCTATTCTGCACTTACCTTCCACAAAATGCATGCACAAACATTGATATAGAACTGATTAAAATGAACCACATTTCTAGCCATAGTCTTTTAAAATTAATAAATACTATGTTTATAACATCTTCACATTAAAACTACTTCTGCATAGGCTTATGGTGTCATAATCCTATCATATCACATTCTTATGATATAATATTTCAAATCAGTGCTTCCTTTTCCATTATCAGCAGAGTCAGAAAATCTTTCTCAAGCTATTCTTAATGAAATAGAAAAGACAAAAATCTTGTTAGAAAATTGATGCTTATATTGTTAGAGTTCTCTCTTTACACCCTATGGAAAGTGAAAACACTCTATTTTCCTATGAGAGAGCAGTCTATCCTATGTCTTGAAAGTACAGTGTGGATATTATACTTTAAGGAATAGGCTTTTTTTTTTTTTTTTGTCTATCACTTGGTTCTGTCATACTCTTGAGATTTTGTAGATGAGAAAAATTATTTAGAATCAAAGAGAAAACCAGTCATATGATTTTACTATACCCAAGTTCATAAAAAAGAAACATTAGCCATGTACAGGTCTTGAGGATTAAAAAAAAATATTCTATAGCTATAGCCAATCATAAAGGAAATCTAATAGTAGTAACTGTTATTTTATTACCATTCATTCTCCTTTTACATAACTGATTCAGTTGGGAAAAAATGAAAATGCTGACTAATTAGTAGGAATTATACAGTTTTCCTGCAGAGATTATATATAGCTGGGCCTGCTGAATGGTGTCCGGCAGTCATGCAGGCACCTGCTCTTAGGAGGGCCTTGCTTTGGGTACATTCCTTTTCTGTTACCATGTTCAAATTCTTAAAAAATTGGAATAAGGGATCTAACATTTTCATTTTGCACATAACCTTACAAATTATGCAAATTATGCAGTTGGTGCCAGTGGGCATAAAAGCATACTTAGTATATATTCATGGTTAAGTGTGCATGTACACATGTGCAAATACTTATGTGTGAATGGATATGTGTTTATTTGTAGTTGAAAGAACAAAGACATATCAGAAATAATGGCAAACAGAATATTTTTTAAATGGATATTCAACATTTTATTTATTCATTCACGAATTGATGATTATTTGGTTTGATTTTTACTTTTTGCTATTATGAATAATGCTGCTATGAAAACTCATGTGTGATTTTTATGTGAACATGTTTTTACTTCTCTTGAATATATAGCTAGGAATATAACTGATGGGTCATGGTTGCAGTTCTTAGAAGAAAGTAAAAACCATTAAATTGTATACTTTACAGAGGGAAGTATAGCTTTCTTCTGAACAACCTAAGATATCAGCAGTTTATAACAACAAACTTTTTTTTTTTCTTGCACACATTACATGTCTATGGCTATGAATTTGCTTTCTGTATGTTCTTATCCCAAGACCCAGCATGTTGGAGCAACCCATTTATTGGATATGCCCTTTCTATAGTAGGATGAGAGAGGCCAGATGAAACTTTGTAATCCTGTTTGAAGCTTTTACTCTAATATTATAAGGTCTATTTACATTACTTTGCTAAAACAAGCCTTTTGAATAAGGTCAAAATCAGTATTTTCTGAATTTACTGATAAGGGAAAAGATACATAGTAATGAACGGGGTAGTAGCCCTTTCACAGGCAAACCAAATCTTAATTAAAAAAACAATTAAGCTTGCAGTAGAAAATAGTTTAAATTAACTTCTTCATATTGTTAAACACATTGCAAAGTCATTAAAGTTTCAATTGTCACCAAACAAGCAAAAAAAACAAATAAGAATGAGCAATAGTTTTCAAAAGGATACACCCGAAGATGAGAATTTTTTAACCCATGACTAGTTTTAATTCATAGAAAGAACAAATCAATTTTAATAAAGAATCATTCCTTTTCATTTTTAAATAAAGATATGGATTGTGTAGTTTTCAATAAGGGAAAATGTAATAATATCTCAGTCACTGGGATTAACATTTCCTTTTTAATTATGTATAGTTATATAAATAAATCCTTTTGAAAAACCTGGATGGATGTGGATATTGTTTTTATTTTTAATACATCATAAGTGATTTTCTTCTTTGATTTTTAACAAAGAATTATGGAGGCTGTTTAGTATTGTGAAACTTCATTTAACATTTAAAATGTAAATTGGCTTTAAAAAAATGTAAAAAAATGTATTTCTTTAAAAGAGGAAATAGTCTTTGCCATGTGTTTTTCCTTCAAGATGGTTGTTTCATATAAATAAAATCACTGCGATAAACACCTGGTTCAATTTTGCATATTTTGTGAAATATGCCAAGTAAAACAATCGCCTGCCCCTTCTGCCAGGATATTTCATTAAAAACAAATAATTAAAGAAGATAAAATAAACAGATACATAAGCAAGCAAATTTTCTATAACTTCTAGGTAAAATTATTTCCTGAAGAGAATCTTGAATCTATGTAATGTTCTGTTAGGCAACAACATTATATACAGCATATTAAACTTAATCTGTATAAGTAGGTTGTCATAAAGGATAGAACTGAAAAGAAATAAGCATTTAAAAATGTGTCTCAGATGTACTTTTATAAGATTCAGAGTTAAATGTACTACAGTGAATTCTCCATACCATATACAGCTTTGTTTCAGCTATAGTGAAGGCTTATTGTTGAAAGAATATCACTGACAACCTAAACCAAATCTAAGAACTCCTAATTCAGGAAGAAGTTTATCAACATCATCAGACCTTGAAGAATAATGTCTTACACTCAACACATAATTCCCACGCCCCTTTTGGATGTACAGATTAATGCACACATTATAATAGCAGGATTTGAGCAAAATTATTGAAACTGTTTGTCATTTTAAAACTTATTTATTTGGGTGAAAACATAGGAAGGGAGTTTCTTGCTATTAAAATTTGATATTTATCTTGTTTTTTTGAGATAGAGTCTTACTTTGTTGCTCTCTGTAGGGTGTGATGGCATCATAGCTCACAGCAACCTCAAACTCTTGGGCTCAAGAGATTCTCTTGCCTCAGGCTCCCAAGTAGCTGTTACTACAGGCGCCCACCACAACGCCTTGCTAATTTTAGAGAGGGGGTCTCACACTAGCTCAGGCTGGTCTTGAACCTGTGAGCCTAGGCAATCCACCTGCCTCAGTCTCCCAGAGGTAACACACGCAGTGATATTTATCTTTTTGTAAATGTATTCATTAATTTTGAATATCTATTTAATTTTATTGATGAAAGATCGTAATTATAAAATTCATGGCAGCAAATCATGATTTCAAATGGGGGACTAAATGGAAGAAAAGAACTGTGTCCTTAGCATAGGGATTATTTTTTCTTTGATTCTATCTTCCCTATTTAGTTGAATATTTATTTGTAATTATTGAATAAAATGAAGAGATGAACTTAGGCATAGGGAATGAGATAAAAGCTTGTAGAACTGGATGAATCAAAAGGTGATAATGAAAGATCAGCTGAATAAGAAAAAGAACAGCTTATCACGAACATAGGGATACAGACAGCAATGGTTAAGGTGGTTTGCAGCAAAGTTGTGCAGACTTGTCTGGCCAGAGAGGATGGTTCAGGGGTAACACCAGGGAACTCCAGCTTTATCCTTGGCACACTGTAAAGCTATTTAAGGTTTTTAAGTAGGGAAATGACTTAGACACACCTCTTATTTAAAATATAACTCTAATGATAGTGTATGTTGGGAGAGAAAAGCATTGTGGTTACACAGGTAACCCTTCTCAGTTGCTATAAAGCATACCTGGAACTAACTGGTGACCTGTAAATTGGTTTAATTAGATAGTATACTTAGGAATGAGGGTGGGAAAAATTTCTGATGGAGTGGACCTAACACTGTTGAATGCTTTTCAAGTGTCCAGGTAATAATAGTAAGTTGTAATTAAAAGAAGAATGAACCATGGTGTAAGCGTGTGTTTAATACTTGTGTAGGGTCTAGGTTTTCTTATTTTTGAGGTATGCACCCCATATTGTATAAAATAAATATATTTTTAATCATTTCTACTATCTACCATATATTTCAAAGTATAACAATTAAAATAGTATATTTTATGCACTTTGTTTCCATAAAGGTTAGTTTACATAATATTTTTAATACACAGAGCTATACAATTTATTTAAAACTGGCCGTGATTTTTTCACAATTATTATTAATACCTAGGAATGCTTGTAAATAAAGCAAAAAAGGAATATATTAATTTTATAGCAATAAAGTTTTACTGAATATTAAATTCGACAATGTATTATAAACCAATTTGGATAGTCCAGAAAAAATTATCAATGTCAATTCTCAGTTGTCTTTTTGGAGGGGAATTCTATTATTTTTTGTAGTTTTCAAATTTTTTATGTACTATTGAAAAAGTTTATAATCTTTAGGAAATATACTTATTTCCTAAAGATTATATACTTATCATGATCACTAAACAAAATGTCCCTAGATAATATGGCTTTCTTATTGTATACTAGATATTTAAATGCCTCAATACAACTTCTAAAAACATGTTTTTGCAAAATCACAAAAGGAAAATGAAAAGGAAATAAGAACTACACAAAAATTAGGCTATTCTTTTTTCTTCATAGAGGCAATTATTTTGCTTTTCCCATTGAAAATAAATAGTACTTGATGATTATTGTCAAATGATACTTGACATTTATTTCCACAAACTTCTAATTCACCTTTTCAGTAAGCAGAATCTGAAAGCTAAAATCTGCATTTATCAGATTCCCTGGCAAGTATAGTTCTCTATGCTAATTAGATTATAACAATTAGCTAAATCCGTAAGATGTTTAAAAGAAATAAGAGATCAGTCTCCTGATGCTTTTGTCTGTTTTTCCTACAGGCAAGTACGGTTGCAGAGATGTGGGGCTTCTTTCTCCTTTAGCAGCATTATTACAGCAATCACTTTTCTATTCTGTTGGTTTGGGGAAAGCAGTTACAATGGAAGTTACTTCTTGGCCTCAATTTCCTGGTCCCCAGATCTTAGCTACAGTGGTATGTCTTTGCTCTTAGTGATTTCAGAAAGGCCATTTAATTTTCCACTTCTTGGTTGTGACAGAGTTAGTAGCTCCCTGTGTGCTATTCTGGGACTCATTCCTGGAGAATCATCATCCAGCCTGCTTCTCCATTCTGTTTACAAATATTAAAATACTTAATTTACTGTACTAAAACTCTTGCCTTTGAAAATAGTGTTGTTCTTTCTTACACTGAACCTGTCTGATATAATTAGTACCTCTTGCTTTAAGGAAGTTTCATTAATAATATAATAGTATAATTATACATATTATTTACTTTTGAATGATCTGTCTCTATTACATTTGTATATTTTGCATTCTATTGTCATCTTTTGTGAGCATGAGTTTAAAGAAAAGATACCCAAGATAAACAAACTCCTTGCTTCTGGCATTTGTGTCTGAAAACAAAAATCAACAAAATAGTTTGTATTATGCTGGCTTGGAACTGGAAAAAAGGAAGGAAATACTTGGAGAGGTAGAAATCCTTTTGCTTCTACTACCAATTACCTCTCTGTGATGTCACTAACAAGTCTCCATTCAGTCCTTTCTTTCTTTTTTGACAGTACATCTCAAGTGATCCTTCTAGGTCTTTTCAATATTCATGTGGATATTCCATCCAAAGACTCTTAACTTGAATACCTCACTTCCAATAAATAAATCTGTCTCTTACTCCATCTCAGTCATTCAATTCCCTGCTCAAATAAGACTATGACATCATCAACAAATTTCTTACCCCTAAAATTTCATTTTCATAATTTAATTCTCTCAAGATCATTTCCCATTTCCTCTAGTCTGTCATTTTCACAATTTTCTCTCATTTATTACATTACATATCCACCATTACGTTTACTTCTTTGTATATTTCCTCATTTTTTCCCCTCAGTTTTGCGACATTGTTATTTTCCTGATAAATCTTAGCCATAGTTAAATTAAGATTTCAGTGTATTTAAAGAATGGAGTTACTAGCTAAGTGTGACTGCAGGCAAACCTTCAATTATACTGTCTTACAGTTAAATTTATAACCAATGAACACAAGAGGGCCATTGGCACTGCCAGGCGTTCATATATATTCCTGTTTTGTTTAATTTCTTATCATCCTCAATGACTTTGTTCTATACAGTTTTTCTCTCTTTAGATTGCCTACATCTTCTTCTCTTTTTCACTCTTAGACAATAGTCTTTCTTTTTCCACCTAGCAAACAGCAATAACAACCAGGACCAGAACAGTGGGAGAAAGTTTGTTCCTACTGTAAGCAGTTGCTTAAAACAGAAGCTAATGGCGCATGAACCTAGTATAGCTATCTGTTTTTGTAAATATTATAAACAAACAAAGCTATGTTTGTTTATTAATATATTGTCTATAACTTGCAAAACCATAAAATATTATTTGATTTATGACAAATATTTGCAATCCTTTATTCAGAACTTAAACCAATGACACATTTTTTTTTTCTTTTTTGAGACAGAGCCTCAAGCTATTGCCCTGGGGTAGAGTGCTGTGGCATCACAGCTCACAGCAACCTGCAACTCCTAGGCTCAAGTGAGTCTCCTGCCTCTGCCTCCCAAGTAGCTGGGACTACAGGCGCCTGCCACAATGCCTGGCTATTTTTTTTTTTTTTTTTTTTTTTTGGTTGCAGCCATCATTGTTGTTTGGCAGCCCAGGCTAGATTTGAACCCACCAGCTCAGGTGTATGTGGCTGGCACCTTAGCCGCTTGAGCCACAGGTGCCAAGCCGACACATTGTTTTCTAAGAGGTTATTTTTCACTCATTTTGTTTGAAACTGTGATAAATTGGTCAAAAAAAGATCAACTTTTTGTTAGATTTATCATTGCTTCAATTTCACAGAGAATGCTTACCTATGCCAACCTTACTCCCACTCCTCTGCCTTTGGTATGCCACAGCTAGCAATAACTTCTGTATCCATCAACAAATCCGTCAGCTAACTTGCATCTGTCCGTCTTCACTATCCCTTCTTTCCCTTTGCAATGGTCGAATTGGCCTTGGTTCTATCTTGACTAATCACTCAACTTGCACATATGATCACATTTACTGTCATCTGCTCAAGGATATCACTTCACAAATTTTACTTCTTTTGTGTATCATCAATTTTAATGATAGATTAGACATGGAATGTGCAAGAGAGAGAGAAGTCAACATCACCTCAGAAAGTTTGGCATGGGCAAAAAGTGAACCAAATATGGAAAGAAAAAATAGATGGTTCAATTTTGATCATGACAATGTTAACATTTATTACTTAAATAAAAAGTAAGTCTAGAATTTAGGAGAAAGATTGAGGACAGGTATATGTATCTGAAGTTGAAAAATCAAAGTAACTAGTACTAGATAAAAACGAATGAGAAAAGAAAAACTTTGGGGCCTTCCAGCAGCATAAGTTGAAAAGAAAAACTTTCAGTACAGGAAATTGAAAGGAGTATAAGACTGTAAGAACTACCAGAGAGTTCCTAGAAACAAAATGCATTGTAGTAATTTAGAAGCATTTTTTTTTTTTTTTAAATTTCGGGTTATTGTGAGAGTATAAACAACCAGGTCACAAAATTACATTTATAAGGTAGAGTCCCTCTTGTAGTTGTGTCCTGCACCCAAAAGGTATGCCATACATCCCTACCTTGTGCCCCTTAAGTGGGAGGATGCAAAACGCTCCCCACCCCTTCCCTCATTACCATTCTCCCCAACTAGAATAGAATTAAGTTTTTCTCCTATGTGTGTGTGTGTGTGTGTTTCTCAGCCTTCCTAATGCCACGACTCTTTAATACAGTTCCTGTGGGTTGCAACCCACAGGTTGAGAACCACTGATCTACTGGCTTCATAATAAAATTGAATACGTTGGATATTTGCTTTTTCATCCTTTTGATACTTTATTAAGAAGAATGTGTTTCAGCTCCAACCAGGTTAATACAATAGATGTAAAGTGTCTATCTTTTCTTTCAGCTGAGAAGGACTCCTTGATATACATATACCACAGTTTATTAATCTATTCCTGCCTTGATGGGCATTTAAGTTGTTTCCACATCTTGGTAAATGCAAACTGAGGTGTGATAAATAATCTAGTGTTAATGTCTTTATGATAAAATGATTTTTTTTTCTTCTGGGTAGAAGCTTAGTACTAGAATTGATGGGTCCAAGGTGACATCTAATTTGAGTTCTTTGAGGAGTCTCCATACTTCTTTCCAAAGAAGCTGTATTAGTGTAGTACCACCAGTAGTGTAAAAGTGTCTCTCTCTATCCACATCCAAATCATTATCTGCAACTCTGGAACATTTTATATGGGCCATTCCCACTGAAGTTAAGTGATATCTCAGAGTGGTTTTGATTTGCATTTCTCTGATGATTAGAAATGATGAACATTTTTCTATGTTTGTTAGCTATTCATCTGATTCCTCAGAGAAGGTACTGTTCATGTCTCTTGCCCAGTGAAAGATGAGATTTGTTCATTTCTTGCTGATTGATTTGAGTTCTTTATAGATCCTAGTTATTGAGCTTTTGTCAGAATTGTAATATGCAAATATCTTTTCCATTCTTAAGGTTGTCTTTTTGCTTTACTTGTTGTATCCTCAACTGTGCAGAAGTCACATTGTTCATTTTTGTTGTTGCAAAGCCACTGAAGTCTTCTTCATAAAATCTTTTCTCCAAGTCAATATCTTCAAGAATTTTCCCCACAGTTTCTTCTAGGATTTTCTTGTTTCATGTGTGTGTTAGATTTAGTAAAATCTTTTATCCATCTTGAGTCAATTTTTTAAGTCATGAAAGGTGTGGGTCCAATTTCAGCCTTTTACATGTGGTTATCTAGTTCTTCCAGCATCATTTATTAAAAAGGGGTTCTTTTCCCCAGTATATACTTTTGTTTGGTTTCGCAAAAATCAGATGGCTATAAGAGACTGGTTTCATCTCTTGGTTCTTTATTCCATTTCATATATCTATGTCTCTGTTTTTGTGCCAATATCATGCTGTTGTGCTCACTGGGGACTTGTAATATAACTCACAGACTGGTAGAGTGATGCCTCCAGCATCGTTTTCATTACTAAGAATAGCTTTGGCTATACAGGGATTTTTCTGATTCCCTACAAAACAAAGTGCATTTTCTTTTCTAGTTCTTCCAAGTATGATGTTGGTATTTTAATGGAAATTTCAATGAAGCTGTACGTTGCTTTGGGTAGTATGGACATTTTAACAATGTTGATTCTTCCCAGCCAAGATTATGATATGTTCTTCCATTTATTAATGTCTTCTGCTATTTGTTTCTTACAATTTCATAATTCACTTTGTAGAGTTCTTTCATCTCTTTTGTTAGGTACATTCCTAGATATTCCCTTTTCTTTGAAGCTTCTGCAAAGGGAACTGTATCTTTGATTAGCTTTTTTTTTTTTTTTTTTTTTGAGACAGAGTCTCACTTTTTCGTCCTCAGTAGAATGCCATGGCATCACAGCTTGTAGCAACCTCAAACTCTTGGACTCAAGAAATTATTTTGCCTCAGCCTCCTGAGTAGCTGGGACTATAGGTACTCACCACAATTTCCAACTATTTTTAGAGATGGGTCTTGCTCTTGCTCAGGCTGATCTCAAACCCATTAGCTCAGACAATCCACTTACCTCGATTTTCAGAGTGCTAGGAGGATGAGAAGGGGGAAAAAAAAAAAAAAGGTAAATAGGAATATAAAAATAAGGTGTGGAAGAAAAGAAGTGAAGAAAAAGATGGATAAAGGAAAGTAAGAGAGAAAGGGAGATAAATAGTGGTGGTTTTTCTCTGACAAGAAATGGAAAGAAATATTCCTGTGAAACAGTGGTAGTTTGTTTTGAAAATTATTTATTTATTTTAAAATTAGGCTTTAAGAAAGTCATAAATTAACTGAATATTTTAAAGTACTTTATTTATTTATTTATTTATTTATTTATTTATTTATTGTGGGTTTTGGCCTGGGCTGGGTTTGAACCCCCCACCTCCGGCATATGGGGCCAGCACCCTACTCCTTTGAGCCACTGGCGCCACCCTTAAAGTACTTTATTAATAAAATGTACCAGGATTGATGGTAAAGCCAAATAGTACATTTTGTATGGGCTTCTGACGAGTCATGTTAATTATTTTATTTATTTATTTATTTACTTTATTATTTTTACTAAAAGTTTGGAAAGGAATTGTCTATTAATGTCATTATTTTTATTTATTGGCTTTTTGTTACATTGTTAAAGTTTATCAATGACTTTTAAGAAACACTGCTTTTTCTTCTCTAATAGATAAAAATAACAAATATTTTTCAATTATTAGTAACTAAAAAAGAGTTAAATCTATGTTGAAGGTTTTGGCATATGATATGAAAGGAGTGTCTCTTAATATGTCCACTATCAATTATAGTAAGGTGAGTAAATACCAATCATATTATCATACCTCAAGAACTAAACACCAACCATAATATAATGATGGTTTTAGAGGAAGTGTATAATTGACACATCTTCTTTGATGTATAAATCAGCACTAGAAATAGGAGGTCTTTACCCTTCTCTAGTTATTTTTCCTTGAATAGGTATCCCCAAAATTTTCCCCCAAATTTTGGGAAAAATAGTGAAAACAAAACATTTTAAAAGTCTGAATTAGTCCTTTAGACATGAGGAACACTCTAGTACTAATTTTATTCAATAATTGAATATTATTGAGCAATGCTGTAGTCCATGTGATATATGAACAGTGATATTCCTTGGTTGCTGACACTAGGGGAATATTGAATGATTTTATATATGAAGTTTCATATTCTTTTCATTTAATTCAAACACGGGGATGGATGGGTCTGCTTGCAGCTCTATTACGAACTCAGACTCTACGAGTAAGTTTTCTTCCCACCAAAAGAAGACGAAAATATTTCTCTGATAGTCACAGGGAAGAAGGATTGCAAAATGCTGCACAAAGAAGATTAGAGAACACTCAGGGCAGAGGATCAGGAAATAAGCTACAATAAGCTATAGTGCATCAGAAACAGAAAGGAAAGAAAACACCCAGTAATAATTATTCACAGCAGTTTGCAAGTATGTTGAATGAAATAAGTCTTGTGACAATACAATTCATAAAAGTACTAAAAATGAGCTTCTGGCAAAAATGTGAGCAGATGCAGAAAGTGTGGTCTCTGTTACAAAAATAAAACAAAATTCCACTATAGACTAGTATGGCATAAGAATAGCAGCTTTGTGCAATACTAACAAAAGAATCGGTTGTTGTTGAGTAAATTTTCCAGCAATCACAATAAAAAGAAAGATAATTATCTGCTTAGTACCTATATTTAACTATAAAAATAAATTTATAAATTTATAGCCATATATTTATAAGACTATAATTTTAATTCTATAATTTTATTGAGTATCAACTATAGATAACTTCCATTGGTGTTGGAGATACAGCAGTGGATCAAAAAGGCTAAAGTCCTTGCCTTCTTAGATTCATACAGGAAGAGAAAATTGTATACAAAAAATACACGAAACATTTAATATTTTGATGGTGATAAGTTCTATGGAGTAAAATAGTGCAGAAAAGTGAGAGCATAGATGCTTTGTGTCCAATAGTAAACACGTGAACAGTGTGATGCATAAAACACAAGTATATATGAAGGTTGAAAGTTGAGAATGTTGAGAGTAAGTATAAATTCTTAAACTAGGTATGTGCCTGGTGTGTTCTTAGAACAGCAAAAAGGCTATTGTATCTGGACCAGAATAATCCAGGGTTACAATTATAAGGAGATATGATCAGAAGATCAGTGGCAGGGTTCAGATCATACAGTGCAAAACAATTCAATTTCCTCCATTGCAAAAACAAGTTAAGAAACATAGGCCATTGATAGAAATCCAATAAAAGTACTGTTGATCCTTGAACAACACTAGTTCGAATTTTGTGGGTTCACTTATATGCTTCTTTTTTTTAGCTAAATGAAAACTGAAAGCATAGTATCTGCAGGATATGAAATACAAATATGCTGAATGTGGGCTTTGTATTATATGCGATTTCTGCAGAACTGGCTGCAGTCCTAGAACCAATCCCCCACATGTATGGAGGGCAACCTGCATAGTAGCTTTGTACTACAAATAAAAAAGGTAGAATTACTCTGATGATTACTAAAGATATTATGTCTTTCTGAAAGCATGCCTATTTTCATGCATATAACCTGTCTCCCCATTCTTGTCAAAAGCATTTAAGTAATTTGGTAAAAATCATTGCCAATTGAGATATGTCCATTAATTGAACCTCATACTCTGTATGTGTGGTGCTAAGATGTTCATGCATATTTTAATTTTCTTCTGTATTTTTCAAGTATTTACATGACTTCTATTTTTTAAGTTGTAAATTATCTACTCAAATTACTATATTCTTTTAAAATGAGTGTTTGTTTTTGTTACTGATTCTGTTGGTTTGTTTTCTCAAACCATGAGAATTTAAAATCTATGGGCAATGATGACGTGGATCCCCCCAGTTAACTACTTTATATATTCTCCTGTCACCTGCCTTACAAAGTCACTAGTTGGTTGCCTTACATCCTACTTGAACTTTGAGGGTCTGCTTATCTGTGTCTTTCTTCCAACTAAATGCAAACTGAAAATACAGTATTCACAGGATATGAAACTTAAATATGCTGATGCCAGACCTCTATAAAAACAGGTTCTGCAGGGCTGACTGCAGTCCTGGAAGGAATTCCTCACTCAGGAATCGAGCCAATCAGAAAGAAATGTCCACCAACTTCCATCATTGTATTTACCCTTCTACCAGCTCCTATCTAAAGCCACTCTTTCCACCTGAGCACTAGATTCATTATATTTTCTCCTAAAGCAGAACACTGTCCCAACTATTCTCTATCTCCTATATCACAATTTTCTCTGGTCTTTATATTCATAATGAATATGAATAGGTTCATATTCAGGTTCAGAAATGCTCTCATTTTTCTATCTTTATAGAGTAAGAAATACTTCTCTGGATTACTCTATCGTTCTCCCATCAGTTATTACTTTAATTTTTCACCATATTTTGTAGGAAATATTCTAAAATGAGTGGTTAAGACTCCATGTTTTTCTCTTAAAACCACTCTTATTAGTCCCCTCCCCCATAATTCTTGGAGATTTCTGTTACAATGAACACCAACATGTTTCATCTTGGAATATTCAATGACAAGTTGCTTTTCTTATTGCCCCAATACACTATTTCGCCTTATTGACTTACCCTCTCCTCCTCAATTGATATACTTTCCCCACTTGACTTTCAGGCCACTATACTCTCTCATTTTTTTCTCTTACCTCATTGGTCTCTCCAGTCTCTTTTCTAACTTTAATATCCAAGTGCTCAGTTTCAGACCTTGGTCTTCTTTTTATTTCTTATTTATACTTACTTCCTAGGCAATCTCTTTAATCTTATGCTGAATGATCACATTTATATCTTCATCCCTTCATGTCTCTATCAACTACAAAATTATATATCCAACTAAGTGATTAAAGGCTTGATAAGAAAAAAGCTAAAGTGTAGCTGATAGAAACCCTGAACATAAAGTAGGGACTTAACAGCGGTTAGAAAAAGTAGAGGGAATGATCTCATCTTGTTGCAAAGAGTGGAGTCATTCGATACTACACAACTTTGTTGGAACCCAAATTAAGATCTTAAATATGCATTGTAAAGTTATGAAGGTAACAATAAAAATCTAAAGAATAAAAAAATTCAGAGAAGAAAAGAAGAAAACAATATAAGGAACTGAGATTCTAACTCTTCTGTCCATATATGTTGTCTAATCATAGACTAAAAAATAGAAGTATGTGTTTATGATTCAGATTGTGAAGGTAACAACCAGAAAAGGACTGAAAATGAAAACTTTTTCTAAATTTTCTGTGCAGCAGAAGAAGGGAGAGATATCACTTGTTTCTTAAGCTCTTTAGTAGTTGTTACCATATGTACTTATTCCTTGATAAAATTGAATGGATAAAGTCAAATTGATTAGATATCTTGATGATGTCAAATTTAAAAATAAATATTTAAGTGTTGTTTCTAATTTAAAAATAAATACACTGATACACTTACATAAGTTGGAAAATGGAGCAGTGAGGACAGGTGAGAATCCATGTAAATATATCAATTCCTTAATTTACTGATACAAAAAATATTGCCTACCTTCGACAAATCAATGATAAGCTGAGATGTGGGTATATGAATTATGGTGATGTTATAAGAAATACAAATAAAAAAGTGATTAAAAAAGTAATAAATTTAGTTCCTTTTGGGAAAATGATTAGAAATGAATAGAGGACATTTATTTTCTTCTCTGATGTTTACTTTTTATGGCATATGTATTATTTTATAATTAAAATAATCCATTTTTTACAACAAAGAACTGAAGAAACATTAAAATAAAACATTTTATAGGAGGGACATATTTCCCCTTCTATTTCTGGAAAGCATAAAAGTAACTGTGTGCCAGGGTTATGGTTGTTACACAAGATTGTTAAATCAGATTGAATTAAATTGGGATGAAAAGACCACATTTTAAACATGTGGAAAAAGCAATGAGCAGAAGCAACTCAAGAGACTCTATCTACCAAGAATTTGTCAGAATATCTAACATGCTTTAGATGATTTTAAAAATGACCTCTTAGTGGAAAGAACATCAAGGAAGTTCTGTACAGAGAGTGCACGAAGCTGTTAAACTCCAGCTAGGAGTTATCATAGGAAATGCCTGTACAAGCTCCGTATGTTGTCAACTTTCTGCAGTACCAGCAAAATGTATGAGGAGTTTTAAGGACAATGAGCTCAGAGTTCTTTTCTCTATTCCAACTTTCTTTGTGCTTACAAGTCATCTAGTTTTTAATTGATTGAATCATTTATGTCTTTGTGGTCTTTACTAAGAAAATAAGTGAATAGAGAGTGCCAAAATTTATCTTGAAATATTAAAGGAGTTTGAAAAAAAGAATGGGTCTGTGCAGCTTCAGAAAGGCTGAATAGGAAAAAATTTGATGAATAATGCAGAGTTCATATGCAGAAAGTACAGCAAGCTTGATAGAAAGCTACGAGAAAGTAGGCCAGACTCGAGCAATGGAAAGTATACATCCTGGTAATTTACAGATTATATAAGAACTGAGGATTCTTTGTTCACCCAGGATAGTACACAGTACAAAGAGTTTGAGGGACCTGATTTAAAAAAAAAAAAAAAAAAAGGAAGAAAATTCTGAACAGAGCTGTAAGTCAGGATGTGATCAATTCTGGTCACCCTCTCTCATGGTGAAAACTATATTAGTAGAGATAAAAGTCACCTAAGTTCTTTCAGAATGAAAAAAAATCTCAGATTTTGTCTAAAATATAGAGAGAAGCTGAGGGTTTAGGGATATGACACATGTTAAGAAGAGAAGCTAAACTTTGATTTGGAGAAAATCATCAAAGCTTTTCTTATGTCCACAGAAATAATTGTAAGTATTTGTCAGGAGTAAGTATTTGTAGTAACTATCCCTTCATCAGACAAGGTTCTAGTAGGAAAACAGAAACTTGTCTATTATTTAGGCAAGGACAAATACAGGAAATCAGATGTTTACAAAACCAAGGAAATGGATCAGACAGCAAGTGTTCCCAGCATTTGGAAAATCAGGAAGTTCAGGAATCACAAGAAATAGCCAGTGATAATCTACACTTTGAGGTAGGCCAGGTGCAGGGTGAGGGCCTCTAGATTTCTGGCAAAATCACATTATCTGCCTTTTTCTGAAGATGCTAAACTTGTCCATCCTGTTGAGGAGCAGCAGCTTGTCTCTTTTGACTTCAAAGTCTTGAGAACTTCCTATTGGAGAAACTGATACTGAAATCTGCCGATGGGGCAGGTTGCTTTTGTATTGATGAAGATATGTTTACCTTTAAAGGAGGCACTCACATACCTAGCAATTAATGTTAGTTCCCATCACCTAGCTCAGTAACAAACCCTCTTTACATTCTACCATTTACAGACTGTATTACAAGGCTAACCATCACCAACATGCCTCATGGTAGAGGAAGAGGCAAGGAAAAAACACAAAGAAATTGTTCAACATATGCAAATAGGTCCATGACAAAGTTAGGAAGAAAAAATTGACACTAATATTCTATTTTTTTTTTTTTCAACTGATCACAAGATTGAAATTTGTTTGAAGAGCAATCTTAGCCTCAAGGAAATAGAATCATCATCACATATCCTGGTAGAATCTTTGCTCCTTGAGCAGTCAAAATCTACTAACTATAAGAGCTCAGAGCTGTGTATTAGAAACTAATATCTTGTGTGTGAGCTATTAGGAGTCAGAGAGAAAGGTGCCACTTCCACCTTCAACTCTTGATTTACAGGACTTTGTGTTGTGGTTATGTAAAAAACGGGGCATAATACATTGGTCACTTTTTCCACATACACACTTAATGTATGTTTTAGAACACCTTATCAAACTTCCCAGGAGCTGACTCTCAATGCTTCCATGGACCAACTGCAGAGTTTTCTCTTTCACATAACAATAACTTAACACTGTCCTTGGGTGTTCCTAATAAGAGTATTTTTAAAGATTAGTTTGATACAAAAGGAATCTGGAATAGCAGAATTTTGCTGGCAATGTTTATAGGACAAGAAATCATTTCTCTTCTCTCAAGTGATTTGATAAGGAAGCCCTTTCAATAAATCTGTTTTAGTTTTCCTTCATGGAAGAACACTCCCCAGAAATAGGAAGTTTAAGAAAAATTCCCAAGAATGTAATTTATTTTGCCATCTGTTTTTCTGGAAAACAGTCAGTTAATAACATAGTTGCCTTGGCACCATGTACTGAGTTGTGCATATGCTATGTTAGAATACAAAACTCAATTTGTTGTGAATTGTTGAAGGGTGGCTCAAAACTTCTTTTTTTAATTTAGTATTTAAGTTTACATTTTGGAAGTATCTTTATTTTGACCTCCCCAATGAAAATTCTTCATATTTTATTTCAATTTTAAAAGTGTGGCAATATTTTAGTACATTAACACAATGGATAGTAATGAAACACACTCATCTATGGAAAAATTTTTGTTTGTATTTTAATTACCATTTTGCTTATTTTTTTATCAAAGTTTAAGAAGTGATGTTTTATGTAAAGGGATTATTATAGAAGGAGAAAGACTTATAGTGCACATGATTCTTGTGGAAATATATATAAAATTAAGGAATCATTCTATTTCTCTATGATTACATATATAAGAATTCTTTTGCATTGTCATATTGAATAATAAGTGAATAAGTGAACCAATAATATATGAAGACGAACTCCTGTAATCAATATAGGATAATTGTTTATCTTGATTATAGTTTGAGATATGTCCCCTTAAATAAGGGACTTTTTTGTATCTCTTATCTCCTAGTTTTAGGGGAAACAGTTTGCTCTTTGACCTCAGTTCTCCCATGTTCAAAGGGAAACAGTTTGCTCTCTGACCTCAGTTCCTAGATTCTAGGATAAATCTAAGAAGAGTTTTTCATCTTCAGTTTGTTTGGCTTTCTTTTTTTCTCTCTTACAAGACAGGCCAGAAACCAGAGGTTTCTAAATAAGGGAATTCAACATTGATCTATTGCATCTAAGAAATTATATGATTTTTAGGGACAATTTCTAAAATATAATTTTTTTTTCTTAGCATAAAATTAATTTTACTTCACACTTTCCTAACATAAACTACATCATGAAGTATTCTTAAGGACTGGTAGGATACAGTTAGCATTATGTCTTTGCTTCAAACTAGACATGAGTCTGTTTTGTACAGGCTCAATTTTTTATTGTATATTTTAAATGAGTAATCACCACAACCAGAGAAACTAAACAGGTGAGAATTACATTGTGAAACATAAGCTTTGAAATTACACCAGTTGTGTAAAATCTTGTCTCTTCAACTTCTTAACAACAAAATTTTGCCAAGTTGCTTAAGCCATCTAAGCCTCAATCTCCATCTGCTAAATAGGGGAAAATAATAATTCCTACTTCATCAGACTATTTTAAAGTTAAGTACAGATATCACACATGAGGCTTTTAAAAGGGTAACTCACAGAGAAAGTGCTTCATAAATACTAGACTTTTAATAAGAACGGTATTTATTTCATTAACAAATTTAAAGTATGGTTTAGAATTTATAATATTTAGAAATGATTCTTATTTGCATTCCTGTTGAGTCATAATTATATAACATAAATAGTGTGTGAAAATATTATATGAAATAATTCAGAGACAAAATTTAATTTTATAACTCTAGAAATAACCTCCTTTTTAAAAATATTTTGGACTTCTATCAGTGTAATGCTGTTCTTACGTTTTTGCATTACTCTATTACACAACCTTTAGTTTAATTAACTCAAGTCAGTCATAAAAGGCCTAAATAAACAACTGAAGAAATTAATCAAAATCCCAGTTGGTTCTGAATTTCATAAAGAGGACAGGATCTATGAAGTAAACAGCTGTGAGATAAAGAAGGCTTTGCCCATTACCTTAAGTGAAACAGATGTCACATGTCTTTGATGACTCGTCCAGGAGAAAGCTCTCCCTACTACAGGAAAATTACTAATAATTTTATTATAATTGGCTATAACATTTCTCACCAAAACTCTCTACTAGAATTAAAACTTGAGTCAATAAAAGGTGAAATATTTATACCACCTGAAGAGAAATCAGAGTCTAGAACTCTGGTTGGACTAATAAAGAACCACTAATGGTGAATTTGAAAATTTACATTGCATTGAATTACATGCAATCTTTCAAATTCTATTTGTTTCCTGCTACATGATTAGATTTTTGGCAATATTTAAAGAGCAACTACTAAATGGCAGTTGTATATGGTGATATAATATAATACTGTGATGAATACCTATCTATTCCATATTTGATTAATGCATAGAACACCATATGCTAGTCAACTTGGAAACTATAAATTGATTTTATTTTCCAACTGTTATTGCATAATGTGTTATTTGCTCAGCCTTTTAATAATGCTTCTTCTATTTACTATAATTTTCTTTGCCAGAACATAATCTTGACTGAAAGAAATCCTATTTTTGAGCAAGATTGTGTCCTGCAGTAATAATTACCATTCTCAGAGTAATAGCTATTATTGGTTTAGTATTGTATATGTCTGGCATTTTTCTAAGTTCTTTAAATGTGCCCCTTTCAACAACACTATGAGATACTGCTATTAACCACATGTTCAAAGGAAGGAAACTGAGGTATAGCAAGTAACTTTTCAAGGTCACAGTACTAATAAGTACTGTCAATCTGACTCCAGTACCAAACTCTTAACCATTGCATTCACTGCTTTTCCTTAAATAATGCTCCCAACCTCCTAAGATACTACTCTAGAGTGAATTTTGAAAAAAAATTCAAAATACAGTATTGCCACAAATAACAATAGGTGATGTCATGCAGTCTTTAGGTCAAAACGTTTAGGAGCAAAACTCATTTATATCTGGCAACAGTAAATGAATTAATATCTGCCTTTGGTCTTCAAGACAGTCATTGGTGGAGGCTAGGGGAATGAGGATGAACAGAATTTCTCACTTCCTTCTGTAAGAACAAACCAAGATGACTTCAGGCAGGCACCTATGTCAGTGACTTACTAGAAAAAGATGAAATATTTTAGTAAAAAATGGAATGTATCAGTTTTTCTTTTCTTTTTTTGCCCTACACCTACATATTAAATTATCAATAACTAAAAGGCTTCTTCCATAACTTCTATCAGAAGCTATTCCTTATAAATATAGATAATGCACTAACATAAAAATTTTAAATATTTGCTAACAGAAATTGAGGTCCATAAAATTATCAGTGTACTTTGTATTACTTGAGAGCTAAAGCAGGTATTGAACAAATGAAAGTTTTCTTATTATCACATTTCCCCTGGAACTTTAATGAGTTTTAAAAGCAACTTGTAATCAAAGGTGTGATTACATTTGGTAGACTTATTTTCTTCTGCAACATCATCAACCTTCAATTTAAACAAGAACAGATAGGTCAGTGCTGCTCTCTTATGGCTCAGGGCTTGGCCAATCTGCAGGAGTGTTCTAATTCTAATCTGCTCTGATTTGAATTCCAAGTTTTGTGAGATATTGCCAATAATATGTGTTCCTGTCAAACCTCTTCTTTTGAATAGAATAGTACAAGATAGTATTTCCTTTTGTGAAGATGTGATTATTCAAAAACACCTCCCAGAGTTGTGTTCTTTGCAAATGGTCTTTGCCAGGAATGTCCGTAATTAAACGTGGAGGACTGATTAAGAGGTCACTCATATTCCTTTTCAAAGAAACAGATGCAATCTTTGTTTCAATTTACCATGGAATACCTTCAAATTAACTCGTTGATTTTTCTAATTTACTTAATAACACAGAGCCAACTTGAGATTTACTCACTGGTGGGATCATGCCATAGTTTCATTTATTTCTCATTAAACATGCTGGTGAATAAAAATGCTTCAATTTCTCACACAAAAAAAGAAAACCACCCAAGGAATTCTTAAACAAATAGATTGTAGTTTGGCTTTTGCTCAGTTGTTAATTTCAATAATAAGTGTGTTATAAAACATATATGCAAATATATATTTATTTTTAAAGTATGTAAGACATATTTTCATGTTACTTAGCTAAGTTATTATTTTAGCTCCTTTTAGTTTTACTGACATAAGAATCCCACAATATTTTGAGTTCAAAGTAAACTACTAAAATCTATTTCAGAGATAAAATTTCTAGGAAATATTTTACATGATAATGATACCTCTCTTTTATGCACAGAGTCAAATACAATTCAAGACATGGATATTTGTGAAAAATTGAGCTCTTGTTTTATATGAAAGTAATTTCAAAAGTTGTTAATCATACATACAAATGGAAATTAAACAAATTACTGTGTTCAATTTACATGCTTTTCCCTGCTTAATTTAGTATCACCATTTTTGATCATGCAGTTCTATCAGTGAGAAATTTTTGTGCATGAACCCTATTTACGTGTGTGTGTATGTATGTATATGTGCACATGTATGGGAATACAGCAGAGATAAGCAATGTTATTGGCTTTATTGCACTATTAATGGACCCCTTTTTGAGTGCAGCCAAATATCTTGAAGGTGAATGTTTTAGTTCACAAGGTAACCAATGTGAACAATAGTGTTTTTATATTATTCACTTTTAATATGATCTATCATGCTTGAAAAGTTACATTATTTAATAACCTAAACCTTTTAGTTTACCTTCTTTTAGCAGTAGAGGTCATTTAATGAAGCTGCTTTGCATAACTCACCACCAGATGGCATTCTCATGTCTTTGATCATGGATACTTATTCCTGAACTAAGAACTACTTTATTAAACGATGTCCTTGTTAACAAAAATGTACCTGCATCATCTATTTCAATATGAAGGAGAGGCAACAAATATATCACCTTGCATAAAAAGACTCAAATTCTAGTTCTGATTTGTGTACCTGCAATGGGCAAATTCTTTCACTTCTCAGGATATTTGTATTGTCATATACACAGATAAATAAAGAACATTAGAGTAGATGGTTCAATTCAAACATATTTTATCAAACAGCTTTTGTGTCCATGTTACTATACCAAATGTGCTGGGGGCTGTAGCAGTGAATTCTCAATGCCTTTAACTAGTTGTAGTTAGGAAATAAATATTCCGCAGCACTCCTTACCTGACTTCTATTTAATTAAATTGCCAGGTTCACTGACTGTTGTTTTCCATTTTCATGGTAAACACACTAAAAACAAGTGGTGCACAGATTACAAAGAATCCAGTAAAGCATGGATTCTTTCTATGAAGTTCCTATGAAATATACCACTTAACGTAGTCAAAGTTTTGGGTTGTTTATTATTTGACTTTTGGCTGGTTACTGACATAGGAAATTACAAGAGCAAATTTGGTTTATGAAGACAAATTTTGAATTAAGAAAGCATACACTGGGGATAGAGAGACAAGTTAGAAAGCTATAGCCATTCAAGTATGAAATAACAGAAAGACGCTCATAGGTGGAATCTCCAAGTCTAAAAAAAGTTGATCCCCACAAGTAGAAAATAGAATAGTAGTTACCAGGAGATAGAGTGGGTGGTGGGGTGTTAGGAAGATGTGGGTCAAAAGATACAAAATTTCAGTTAGATAGAAGCAATAAATTCCAGAGATCTGTTGTACAACATGATGACTATAGTTTACAACAATATATTGCATTCTTAAAAATTTTTAGGTTATCACTACATAGGTTATCACTACAAAAGCAGTGACTTTGTAAAGTAATATATATGTTAATTAGCTAGACTTAGCCATTCCACAATATGTGTGTGTGTGTGTGTGTGTATTTCAAAACACGTTTTAGAGGATAAATACACATACTTTTATCTGTCAATTAAAAAAATAAATGACCTTTGGTATCTGCTCAAAAGTAATTATATATTAAAATAATACAATTTGAAAATAATAAATGGCTAAAATAGAGATCATCTCAACATACAACTGATAAAAAGAGTGGATAAGAAGTATGGTGATAGATAATTCTGAAGGTGGAAGAACATATTGTAAGCCATTACTGTAGAGAGAAAAAGAAAAGGCAAATATAAGGTTTTAGTGAAATTTAAAGAATTTAACTTGTACATGTATATTAAGCTTAAGTTTGTGGTACAGCCTGATGAAAACTAACAATTTGGTATAGAGTTCAAGAAAGAATATAGATTACAGAAAAAAATCTCCTAATAAAACATGTTTATAAAAATTAATAGTAAATGTTTTTTCATTTTTATTTTATTAATACAATAAATGTATTTAAATTTTAATGATATCACCATTTTTTCCAAATAATATTATGCGATGTGTTACAATTCTTCAGATCCAGATGCTAAAATAATGCCTCCTGGATGAAAAATAAGAACTTTGGGTCCTATTTTTAGTCCTAGGAAACTATATGAATTGTATCTTAAGTTTTTTGTGCTAAAAGAAAATGTTTGCCATTATAATCTTTTATTACATTATTTATTGAGCTTTACATCTAAATAAACATGGATATGACTTTTGGTATAGCGAATAATCCTCTATTGCATGTGGAAACTATATTGCTTTTAAATGTTGCAACAATACATTAGGCGCTAAACAGGATTATGAAGTATAAATGTTTCTCTGGTTTTTGCAGCAACAAATGAAATTCGTTAGCTTTTTTTTCCTTGCCAGCAGCCCCATACCTAGAAAATTCTAGTTAAGCCCTTTCTTTCTAATTTATAGGTAGATTAAAATATTAAATTTCCCTAAAGGTTTAATTTTTTCCTATCTAACCAAATGAATTTATTAGCAGCACAACACAATACCTTACTTTTGTTACATGGTTTCCAACAGGAGTAACTCAAGAGATATTTCGCTAAGTTCTATGTTGATGAAATGAACTATGAAATCGAAATTTTACCTGGGGAAAGTGTCTTTCAGAGATACACAATTGGTTTCCATTGCTATATCTGCTCACTGGAAGAGGTTTAAGGTTTTATTGGCTGTATAGAGAAGGACCATTTTAATTTGTAAGCAAAAATTTAAAAATTTTCTGTTTCTTATTTTATTAAAATTAACACATAATTCTTTGGAGTTTTAATAAAAATACCAAAATTAAAACAAGGCAAAGGAAAGTAAAAGTATTTCAAGCAGTAAGTTAGAAAAATTGTATATTTTCACTCATTGATTAGCTCAGATTTTTATTAAAAGTAATTGACTAATTTTGTCATACTTTCAAAATAAAAAATATGTGCTTCTAATATATCTTTAAAACTTCAATTTACCATATTTCAGCTCAGGGGTAAAATCGAGGGCTATGTATATGCAGCTCACAAACTTTTCATGTTTTTTTTCCTCCTATAACGCAATTGCTAAGCAATTATAAGTGAATGATTTATGAAAAATTTTCATTATGTTAGAAAGGAGAAAATATAATTTATTTATGTATTTAGTATACATATCTGTTTTTCAATCAGGTCAAATATGGTAAACATGAACAAATGGCCCATACTTAATTTACTTTTAAATCTGTGCCACACTACACTATTATATATGTTTAGTAAATAGAAATGGTAATTGTCTTAAGTATTAAAATAAGTGGAAGATACTTTTTGCTGTATATAATATATTGCACAATAGTGATTTTTCTAGAAAACTCAAAGTGTTGACGAGTTTGACAATAGTAAATAAGAAAATAGCAAAAAGTTGGTTGATGCTTTTATTATTTATTTACTGTTTTTGAGACCAAGTCTCATTCTATTGCCCTGGATAGAGTGCCCTGGCATCATAGGATCTCACAACAACCTCAAACTCTTTGGGCTCAAGTAATCATTTTACCTCCGTCCCTGAGTGGCTAGGTCTGCAAGCATCCACCACAATGCCTGGCTAATTTTTCCAATTTTAGTAGACAGGGTCTCACTTGGCTGAGGCTGGTCTCGAATTCCTGAGCTCAAGGGATCCACCTGCCTCAGCTTTCAGAGTACTAGGATTGCAGGTGTTAGTCATGGTGTCAGGCCAACAACCTTTAATATTTTGATAAAGATACTGTATTTTACCCAAGAGATCAAAGGGAGTCACTAAAGGTAGAAAGAAGAAGGAATAGAATCAAATTTAAATTTCAGATTTCATTGTGAGCAATGGTAAGAATGATTTTGAAAAACTCATATGGGGAGGTGTTTGAATTGTCAAGCAGTAAATGATGAAGTCTTGAGGCATTGGCTGAAAAAACGGTAAAAGGATAAGAACTGTATTTGAGAAATATATAACAGCTGATGGCTGGAGGAATCAGGGAGAGTTTATGTGGGGACTAAAAAAGTAGGGGTTTAGGATGATGCCAGGAAGTTTGATCATCATGTATACCTGTGTAATTGAATTTATTTAACAGATACCTGAGTCATGACACTGCTTTCTGGACAATGAAACAATGAGTCACTGTAATCCAGTGTGCAGGAGATGATTAGATGTGGCTTCTACATGATGCTTCTAAAATTATGTTAGGAAAGTCTATAAATTATGAGTTTCCTAACATAGTTTCTACCACTTATGTTCAATCTGTTTCTTGACTATTCATTCTGTACTCAATAAGTGTTTTCCAAAGGCTTACCATAGCTGAGTCTTTATAGCCTGACTTTTACCTCCTTTGTCAATTATTTTTATTTTAAATTCTCAATGGGAGACCTTTTCTAGTTATGCCAGTTCCTTTGTTAGTTATGCCAGCTCCTCCTTTATATGTATTTGGACCTTAATTATTTTTCCTTTACTTCTATTCAGATAGATCACCTGGATATATTTTTCATTGAATGCTCATTGAACATTAAAAACTATTGCAAGCTTCATCTGGCTCCAGCAGTGAACAATTTTTACATGATAGCTAGTGGAGACTCTACAGTACTCTAATTGCCTCTAAGACTCCTTTATGTGGGCCACTCGCTCTTCCCTAAAGCAAAGGAAGGAAACTGTTTCCTTTAAGCTTTTGAGCTGTCCCTCCCCATTCGGCTCTCACTTCCTTTGGTTTTTCACTCACTGAATTTCCTATGAAGGAAAAAATTTCTATAGATCCATGACCATGTTGAAAAAAGGTTCTCATTTCTGTTTATCCTTTATCAGAGTGAAACCAGGGGCATGAATTTGCTCTTTGAGGAAACAAAAATCACATACATTGAACAAAGTAACTTACAAAAATGTAAACTAACTGATTTGAATGTAATTCATGCTACTCCACACTGGGAAGCTTAGTGTAAATGAAAATGATCAGAAAATGAAATACTCTTAACAACACTCTCATGGTCAGAAGTTGTAAAGTCAGATGAGGCATAGCATTTTACTTTACTTTATTTTATTATTATTATTATTATTATTTTGCAGTTTTTGACCAGGGCCTGGTTTGAGCCTGCCACCTCCGGTATATGGGGCCGGCGCCCTACTCCTTTGAGCTACAGGTACCTTTATTTTATTTATTTTATTTATTTATTAATTTTTTTTTTAGAGACAGAGTCTTACTTTATCCCTCTCAGTAGAGTGTAGAGCAACCTACAGCTCTTGGGCGTAGGCGATTCTCTTGCCTCAGCCTCCCAAGTAGCTGAGACTACAGACTCCCACCACAACACCTGGCTATTTTTTTGTTACAGTTTGGCGGGGGCTGGGTTCGAACCCACCACCCTTGGTGTATAGGGCTGGTGCCCTACCCACTGAGCCAAAGGTACCACCCAGGGCATAACATTTTAGAGAAGAACAGAAGCCTCTCTCTAAATCTAGAATCAGAAATTAATTTTTCTTTTATACTTCCCTATGTATTCCCTTCTTTTTATATCTTCCAGGAACTTGAATTTGTTAAGTTATATATTTCATAATAAAAAGTACATATATTTATAAAGTATCAACAAGTTGCTGTTATAAATAAAGATGTCTCAGCAGCTCATACCTGAGAAAATTTACTAATGAGGATTATGCTGCCAATTTTCAAAAATCAGCACCTTAATAGTGATATAACTATAATACAACAGACAAAATATGGTAAAAGCAAAACCCTGAGAAAGCATTTCTGCTGTTCTTCAGGGCCCTGGGGGTAGAAACGCTGGTTTCCTTTGATAGTTGGCCACTTTGCTATGGCCAGGGGACAATTTAATGCAAAAGGACAAGCAGCACCAGAGAGACAGAACTTATGTTCTAACTTCGGAGATCAGTCTTTCTAATGGCACAGCAAACTGCGGTCATTAAGAACTCTGGAATTAGAACTGGGGGGATGAAATCCCAGCTCAACCACTTACTAGATTTGCAACCTTAAGCAAGATAGCGAATTTCTAAAACAACTGCAAAATGTAAATCATGCTTTGGCTTCCAAGCTTTTGGTGGAGACAAAGGGAGGCCAGAAATAACAGACAGTTAATCAGGGCCTAGCTTGCAGGAATGTACGATAAATGGTAGAGTGATCATTGATAATTTGTTCTCTATTTAAACTTCAGGATTTCCTGGAGTAAAAATAAAGTAAGGAGATAAATTTGTGCCGGAGAAAGCAGAGAATATGAAGCTATGCATGAAGACAGAATGAAAAAGGAAAGTAGGGAAGCAAATTACTCATAGGCTCATAAGGAATTAGAGCAAAAGACACTGACGCTTTAAAAATTATATAATAATTTGACATTGGACTACTTGCAGAGAAAGAGAATGGTGAATTTAGGAGGCAGAAATGCACGAAGGCAGTGTGGAGCAACCTCAGCTAGGCCAGCAAATCAAATGAAACAGAATTGGGATATGGGGTGATACCTGGTCAGGTCAGAAAAGGACCAACAATTACCTGGAGAGAAATAACCCTGGTGGTCAGGACGTGGCCACTGAAACCATACGACTTAAGTCCAAATCCTTGCTTGGCTACTTAAAAAGTTTGTGGCCATGTACAAGTTACTTAAATGCTCTGTGCCTCAGTTTCCTCATCTGTTAAAAGTGGTTAATAACACTACCTACCCCAGTAGGATTGTCTAGAGTTTAAATGAGTTAATACAAGTAAAGCACTCGAGTCATGCTTCATACCAATGCATTATGTCTATTATTATTTTAAATAATGCCCAAGTATACAATTTTCCTTAAAAAAGCCTAAATATTTTATATATGTGTGATTTTCCACTTATGTTTCTACTCATGATTTCCGCCATAGTATCAATTTAAATTATTCCCATAAGTGACCTTTCTGTTTAATGCCTATTCAATGAAGCTATTTATTTATAAGGCTCTTTTCCTCTGCTACACTGCTAATTCCTTGAATTCCCTGAGCAGGGCTTTTATATCTCTGAATCCCAATAAAGAAGTTTCTAAGCCCGGCTGTACATTAGAATGCCCTAGGGAAACTTAAGAATATTAATCTTTAGAACCATTTTAGATATATAAAATCAGAAGATCTGAAGAAAGGGATGTAGTTTGAAAGAGCCTGAGGTGATTTTAATGTGCATCCAAGAGAACCTAGATAGAGATTTACAAGTGATTTGACACATAGTTTGTTCATGCCCTTCTTTCTTTCAACCAAAACTTACATGATTTACACATTTACACAGATATGTATAACATATCTGTGTAAATATAAATTAATAAAGACTTGTTACATGGTAGCTGTAGAGTTTATGAAATCATTTATAAAAGTTTGATAAATAAATCAGTCAGAATCCTGGCAGGCAACAAATAGCAGAGCAAACCTGGATGTGAGCAGAGTCTGATGAAACTAATAAAGAATACTGCAGTTTCCCACGAATAGCAACTGAAGAAAGCTGCTTTCTCTTCTTGTATCTGTCCGTTTCCTTATTGCTTCCCCAATTTTTTCCCTTCTGCTACTTTGTTGAGACTAAATATAAAGCTTACCATATGTCTGTTACTAATCTACTACAAAATCAGGACATTTTTCAGAATATAAAGCAACTATGTCCTTAAACTGTTTAATTCACCTGAATTTGTTTTCATAGTGAGGAGTCATCAGTGTAAGAAATGGCACATTGATTTACATTCTGGAACAGACTCATTGTCTCCTGGAGGACTGCTCACCCACAGTGAGCAGTATGTGGAACAGTGTTTTGTATGTGGAACAGTGTTTTGTTGTAATGGACTGGATCATCCACATCAGCACCAGAATTTGCTGAATATCTACTATACCCCAAAACAAAAACAAAATCCTCCTTTTGCCCCATATTACTCTCCAGCTATGACCTTTTTGCACTATGTTTGTATTTATTGCCTGTAATTCTTCTTTCACCAACTACTCAACAATCTATTCTATTCTGCTAAATCCATAGTCTATGTTCAGCCTTCATCTTTCTTGATTTCTCCACAGCAGACACAATAGATCATGTGTGGCAACCTCTATGATAATTTATTGGCTCATATATCCAAATGACTATTCTATATGCCTACTTGGATATCAGTAGGCATCTCAAACTTAACATATAAAACATAATTCATTTTTATTGCCAAACCTCTTCCCACAGAAGTTTCTTGCCTCTTTCAATGGCTACCACCGGTTCCAACCTGCAATCATTTTTCATCTAGACCCCCAATACTCTCTCTGTTTCTGTGCTTGCTTTCTTAATGTGTGTTTTCAACCTTAAGACATTAGACAGAGTGATCTACGAAAAATATAAAACACATAATCACTCCTCTCAAAATCCTCCAATGATTTCCCACTTCCAGGTAAAATCCAAACCTTTCTAAGACTTACACGATCTATATAGGGCTCCTTCTACCTACTTTCACTACTATCTCTGTGAATTAATCCACCATCATTCCTTTCAGAAATTGAAACATACCTTTTGGAAATTTTTCAGGCAATAAGTTCACTTTGCTGGTCTATGGAAATCTTTGATATTAGTCACATTTGTGGGATGTTTAAAATATAATTACATTATACATTTTAAACTTTTATCATTAACTAAAAGCTAGGTATTAAATTGTAAATTTTATGAATACTATGAAAATATTAAGAAAGAGTTTGATATATTTGTGAGCTCTTTTATGCATTTGGTGTCTATAATTTTCACTAGACATAATTGGCTAGTAATAGTTCAAATGAGTTGCACCTCAGAGATTATACTTTTAAATGAAATTTCATTTAATTAGCTATTTTGGTTTTCTTTTAATAATTCTCATTTGCTTTTTCAGAGTAAATAATAGATTTGTCTCTTTTCTAGAAGCAAAATTGTATATAAAATTATGATATTTTCTCACAATTTATTGAAAAATCATATAACTTGATAAAAGTTATAAAATGTGTATATACACACATATATTCACATATATGTATATAGAGTTTTTATGTACATATAATTGATATTTCTCAAACTTTCATAGATGATGACAATCTCTACTAATATAAAGAAAATATGTAATAATGACAATCTAGAAATCAATCTATAATATAGTAAACATATTATTCTCATAAACAACTGAATACTATAATAAATCAAAAGTTTAAAAAAAATTAAATTTCTACCAAAAGCGAGTTCTATAGTAAAGATAAATAGTAAAGGAGACAGTTTTATTTGTAATCAATTACACAAAAAACATTTTTAGTTTTAAAATTATTGCAAATATTATTGAAATATAAAGCAATCTGTCTTCTCATTTTTGACATATTTTAGGTACATAAGAATTTTAAAAAAGAACTCCTTGGGTCTTTGAAAATAAACTATTGCTATGGTGGTTTGGTTGTTTGTCTCTTCTAAAGCTCAGGTTAAAATTTAATTGCCAACATAAAGGAATGGGAGGTGGGACTTTTAAAAGGGAACTAGGTTGTGAAGGCTCTGCTTTCATGGGTGGGTTTTAATGCTTTTATTGGGTTGGGCTCTTTTTCTTGACTTTCTCATCTTCTTCCATGTGAAGAGCACCTTTCCTCCCCTCCAGAGGATGCAGGGGCCAACTCACCCTCTTGAAAAGGAATATCAAACCTGCCAGACACCAAATCTGCCAATATCTTCATTTGGACATCCTTACCTCCAAAACTCTCTTTACGTATTGTACTCAGTCTCAGATATTCTTTTCAAAGCAGCATAAAATAAATTAAGGCAACTACATTTCAGGTTCATTGAGTACAGCCTTATTTATCTAATCACTCCTGACATATCTATCATTATTTTATTACTCAATTATGTTCTTGATCATTTATGAGTTTAAGTATCATAACAAAAGCTAAAATTATTTACTTGCATTTAATCTTTAGAAGGACCATAGCGTATTGTGAAAAGAATGGGACTCAAGAGTGTGAAAACCAAATAGAGTTGAACCTCTGAAGATGACCACACCCAAGGAGCTGTAACAAACTGGTCAATATACAGAGGTGATCAACATCAGGAAGTTGGCCTGCATCATTGATAGGCCTGTATGGTGCACATCTAGCCTATAAAGTTAGGTCAACTTCAGGAGATGGTCAATGTAGGGAGGTAGGGAGGTCTACTGTATTTCATCAGATTCCACCTGTACCACTTACTTGATGTGACCTATTTACTTAATTTTTCTGACCTCCCATTTCTTCATCTGTAAACTAGTTTTCAACCTGATGAATTATAAATTCTATGTCAATTCTAAGTTCCAGGATTGTATGATAATGTTGGGGAAAAATTATGGCCACCTGATTCTAAATCTTCTGCATTACTCCCCCTCGATAAAAATAAGGATGAAAATAAAACTCTGAATGTATGACTTATGCTTTCAACATTAATTGAGGAAAGAGAAAAACATATCTACTACTTGTATATAAGTACAAAAGCAATTCCACAGAATCCACCTGCAAGGAGACAGTTAAACATCAAATGTCTAAATACCAGACATGAGTTGTGACTTGATAATTCACAGCACCGATTGAGTGGATGAGATTTAAAGTTTATGTGGTTGGAAGTAGCAACCTCAGAGAACACTAATTATGAGGTAGATACACATATATAAAGACAGAGCACTAATTTCTAATAGGAAGATAAAGAAAAAAATAGTGGGTAAAAATTAAGAAACTCAAAAGAAACAAGAGAGAAACAAGGCCATCTTCTTACTTATACCAACTCTGTACATAAAAGATAGTGTAGAGGTGTGAACATTGCCTATGAAATGAACAGAAATAGAAAAAAGACTACCACCACCTACATAACACTACCATGATAAATAAAATTGGAAACAATGCATTTCTTATGATAAAAATTCTCCCCTTGACTGAAGACAACCATAGAGATGAAGAAAATTTAATGCACCACCCAAAATAAATATACTCCATTAAATATACTCCATAACTAACTGTAAAATGCATATAAAACTCCTAGAATCAGAATTATAAATACCGTAACTATAAATGGACATAAAACTGATTTTAATGATAGAATAGATAATTTACTCATGAAAGAGAGAGAAGAAAAGGTTAAATTATATCAAAAATAAAGATAAATTACAAGTGGCCCAAAGGAAAAGGATTCAAAATAAAAAATTTAAAAGGAATTAAGTAAAAGAAGAAAGATCCTCAAGACAACAAAAAAGATGTAAAATGGATCAGAGAGAAAATAGTTGAAGTGGAGAAATATAAATAACAAGTTAATTTAGTATCCTTATAGAAGAAAATAAATGAGTTTTATTTATATAGTTTATATAGTTTCACATATGCCCTTTTAAGCGGTCTACCAGACTCCTTGGGAGCCTTACCCAAAGATAATGGGAAAAGATAATGGATAGATAGTGGAAAAAATTGATAGTGTGAAATTTATATTTTAATTTTAGAACTAAGCTAAAATAACGGGCAGGGTCATAAATAGAAGAATATTATGTCAGCATTGTGTTTTCTGTCAAAGTAGAGATAATGCAACAAAAAAAATGGGTTGTGTTGTGTTGTGTGAGATTTATGGAAAGCAAAATACTCTACATTTGGACCTGCATTGGCCCTACCCTGTTATGCTATAACAGTTGCATCTCTCGGCATTGTCTGCATCCCTTTGTCTTCCTATTTTAAGTGCACTTTGTTTGAAACTATCAGATATGAAAGCAAATCTTTTTTTGTTGTTGTTCTTCTTTTTATTCTGTAACTATAAATTTTCTGCAGCAAATCTATCCTTATACATTAACAACTCTTGTCTATCCCTGTTCACAGCTGTTTTCCCTATCTGTACCCTTGATCTGATCCCTTACTACTTTCTTAGGACAGCAGGATATACTGCTGAGTTTCTAATCTAACTACAATGAAATCTGCTAAGATTTATGTTTCAGATGTAACACATCTCTGAATTAGGGACCCTTTCCATTTTCCATACTGACATACATTATGATGACATTTTAGCTGATGGTGCCTACTTGTTCCTCAGACCTTCTAATGAGAATCTCCTGTACTATATTTGTAGGTTTCTCAAATAAAGAACCTAAATCCCTCCTCTGAGTTCCACTGCATTTTAACAACTCCAATTTGATGTCTCATGATGAAATTCTATGACATGACTTTAAATATACTTCGTTTCCCTAATTTTACAATGGGTTTTTCTTCCTTACACTGTATTTCCTTAATGTCACAGCAGCTGTTCACTGTCACTCAATCAGAAGAAAGCTGGAAGGTATCTTTGATTATTCCCTCAAGTTCAAGGCTTCTTTCACAAAACTTGTTTCAGCATTAGGGACTGCCAGTTTTATCATTTAAAAGTCTCCAGAATCTACTGTTTTTTTTTTAACTGTTGGGGAATCATTGAGGGCGTAAAGAACCAGGTTATATTGATTGCTGTGTCAGATAAAGACCCTCCCATAATAGTATTCTGCCCCCAAAAGTTGTACCACCTCTCCGTCTTCCCCCCACCTCCTTCCTCCTTCTCTCTCTCTGCTCTCTCCTTCCCCCACCCCCACCGTGTGCTAGGTCATTAATTGTCCTCATATCAGAACTGAGTACATGGGGTTCTTGTTTCTCCATTCTTGTGATTCTTTGCTAAGAAAAATGTGTTCCATTTACATCCAGGTTAACACAAAATATGTATAGTCTTCATCTTTTTTACTGGCTGAGTAGTATTGCATGGTATACATATACCACAGTTCGTTAATCCATTCCTGGGTTGGTGGGTATTTAGGCTGTTTCCACATTTTGACAATTGTAAATTGAGCTGTGATAAACAGTCTAGTGCAAGTGTCCTTATGATAAAAGGATTTTTTTTTTTTTTTCTTCTGGGTAGATGCCCAGTAATGGGATTGCAGAATCAAATGGGAGGTCTAGTTTGAGTTCTTTGAGGATTCTCAATACTTCCTTCCAAAAAGGTTGTATTAGTTTGCAGTCACCCCAGCATTGTAAAAGTGTTCCCTGCTCTCCACATCCACGCCAGTATCTGAAGTTTTGAGACTTTATGATGTGGGCCATTCTCACTGAAGTTACATGGTATCTCAGGGTGATTTTGATTTGCATTTCTCTAACAATTAGGGACAATGAGCATTTTTTCATATGTTTGTTAACCATTCGTCCTTCTTCTTTAGAGAAGTTTTTATTCATCTCTCTTGCTCAGTAGTATAAAGGATTGTTGGCTCTTTTTATATTGCTTAATTTACGTAGTTTGTAGTCCTAGTTATTAACTTTCTGACTGTATATCAAAATATACAAATATCCTTTCCCATTGGGTAGGAATCTACTGTGGGTTTTTTTTTAGTTTTAGTTTAGTTTTTTTTTTTTTTACAACCTAGACTGCCAATATTTGGGGTTGGGCCTTATTTATCACTTTCCTCTAAAATTGAAATAGCCTCTTAATTCACTTTTTCCCATTGATTCCATTTCTTTAAAATTGCCAGAATGATCCCATCTAAATAAAAATCATTAAATCTGAGTGCATAAATACCTTTGTAGATTATCTATGGTACAAAGCCACATTTCCAGTCTCATCTGCTGGTGCTCCCTTGTCCTTATCATTCTGCTTCAGAAATGATGATGCTTGTAGTGGGCCTCTTGGACCTAGGTTTTAGGATTCTGTGCCTTTCCCGATGCTTTTTATGTAGTCTGAGACACCCACTCCTTACATACCCACCTTTGCAGATCTGATAGCTTCTCTCTGAAGCTTGCCTTAACAACTGGTCTCTTTGTGAAATTGGTTACAGTATTCTCTCCTTGGTGCTACCACGGTAATTGGCATAAACTTCTATTATTACGTTCATAACAACACATTTTTATTTAGTTATGTACATCTATCTCTTGGGTTTACCTTAAAAGAAGAGTTCATGCCCACAGCACCTGTTGTAGCATAAATCCATACACTAGAAGTATTCAATAAATGTTAGTTGAATGAATACATGATGAAACCTATGAATTATAATTTAAAATATCACTGAATCTAGCATTTGTCATTTTGAATTCCTTATGTTGTATATATTTTCTTGTATTTTTTAAGAATCATTTATAAATAAAGGTTGTTTTGTTACTAAATTGTACCTGTCATTCTTTTATATTTAAATCATATCACAATAAATAAAAAATTTGGTGAAAAAACTAAAATGTTCATTGATTCACATATACTTTTCCCCTCTATAGGACAAACTAAAAACAGGCAAAATACAAGAATTGTCATTCATAATTGGATATGGGTGGGAGTCAAAGTCACATGATTATTTAAATATGACCATTAACAAGCTGAAAAAAATGACCCTTTACTGTCATGAATCTCTCCTTACCCAGTTTTTAAGTCTAATTTCTTCATGAAATAATATATTTTTGTGTCCTATCTATTATATATTGGATAACTATCTCTTGCCTGTCTAAAATATACCTATGTAAAAAATGCTCTAATTTCCATAATAATAGTCTAAATACCAATCTCACAAGCAAAAAATAGTTTTTATCCATATCTACAAAGCTATCTTTATCAGCTAGATTTAAGATAGTTAAGTTAGTATCCTTAAAGATTATAAAGCATACGCTGATTTTTTTCCCAATGCACAGATTAGATAACAGGTTTACAACTTCTCACATGATTCTTTATATAAAAAAGATGGGCAAAAAATTATTACTCTCTTTCCTGACAGTTCCACATGTAGAGAAGATTTTCAGAGATCAGCACATCTTTTAGAGAATAGAGGTCTATTTGCATTTTTCAATTGACTTCTTATTTAAACTGTAGAAGACATAACAGCAACACCAACTGTGCGTGCATAATGACTATATTATTCTAATTTACTTGCCAAAGGGAGTTCACTGGATACAACAAAATAGGGTTTTTATTCAATATGGCTTCTTTTCCATCATTATTTTATTTTTCTTTACTGATTCATATTTTTTAGTTTTTTATTGTTGGCATACATTTCCCACCAAATTAATTTTCTTAAAAATTATCATCTTATAAATATAAACTTCAACTTGATTAAGATTTAAGTGACAAGAATTTGAACTGTGAGACTCTATTTATTTGCTTTCATTTACTTTTGATATGCTGCTATCTAAATCCTATTTTCCAGACAAAAGGCAGATTTCAAATCCATGTGGAAGCGTATTTTGTAGGGTGCCTGGCAAGTCTCCATTTTGTAGAATCTTCATCTCCTATCTTCGGATCTAAAGGTGTTAGAAAGTTTGCCTTAAGACACATTATGAACAGCAAGTTTTAGATAGTGTGAGTTGGACCGAAAATCTTATAATACATTTGTGAATGTTAATGAACATTTAAATTAATTTTTAAAAATTATGATTCAGTCCTAAAGCCAAGAGTATTATATTGTTTTTCATTACCCTTCCCTCAGAAGTTTCTGTTTATTCCACATCATGGCTGTTTGAGAAATACACCCTTGCATGAGGATTTTGAGTTGATGCAGTGGTAAAAAGACTAAGCATAACAATGTAATTTAATTTATTTCCAAATGCATCATATGCTTTTATTGACCTTGCAAGCTATTTTGTATAAGAATCTTAACTATGGCTTTGGATCTGATGATTTAGCAGGTAAACAGCCTTTGCGTATTTATTGGTATTTTATTTTTCCTCTTTCACTTTCTTTTTTTTTTAGCTTTTTAAGAAGAGTTAGATTTTCAGAAGGTTATGCATAATTTCTGACCAAAATTTGGAGATACTATGCCTAAATATAAATGCCATGCAAAGATCATGAACACACAACATCATATAAGATACACGTTAAAATGTTAATATTCAGCACTGTCTCATGCTTTGGCAGGTGTTTTTCCTTTAAGTAGAAGGAAGATCAGATTTCTCTTCCCACACACATAATTTCACAGAACACAAACCATGAACAGACAAAATTATGCGTAATGTAAATAGATATTGGCTGCCAATGTAATTTTGTTTCATAGAATGTTATTTTTAAAATTTTTACATTTGTATGAGGAATCTTCATCCTTCTTAGGATGTCCATTTAGTGTGTGTTAACAGCTTCTTATACAAAATGATGCTTAATAATTATCAGTTGAATATAATATTATTTATGAACTATATAATTGCCAGGGTAAGTAGACGTTATTTTAAAAGATATAAATCAATATATTTATAAAAAGATATTTAATCAGAGTTTTATTGTTCTTCAAAGGTATGAAAGAAAATGGATTTTCTTCTATTTGAGGAATCGCTCTGAAGATGCCACAACTTAGTGACCACTGCATTTTGCTTCATGACTAGCTTAACAGAGAGATAGGATATCCCATCTCTTACTGACACTCAGGATATATAAAAAATGAAATGAAAACAATATTATTTTGACTAATTTTTGTAATTATGAATGAAAGTTTAGAGTATTCCCAAGAATATGCTGCTCACTGATGACCTCAAAAAGTTGTTTTTCCTTAACCTGGATGGTGTCCATGGAAATTGAGTAGTACACTAAATCAGAAAACCATATTGTTTAATATCAGTGGGAGCAGCACCTGAAGCTTTCAAGTGCATATATTTATACAAAATATAAATATTTTACCAACATTTCTAGACAACTTTCAAAGTAGTATTGGCTTTTTTTAAATTAATAAACTTTGTTTTTAGAGCAGTTATGGGTTCACAACAGAATAGAGGAAAAAACAGAGTGTTACCATATACGCTCTGCCCCCTCACGTCTAACCTCCCTGGTGCAGAAACTCTGCACCACAGTGTATATTTGTTATAATCAGTGACCCTACTACACTGAAAGATCGTTATCACAAAAGTTCACATTAGGGTTCAATGTTCATGTGATCAGGTGCGTTCAGGGTGGTATGGCTGTAGACTGTGGCTCAATTTTGATGTAGATCCTCTGGGCTTTTGAAAAGTACATAGTGACAAGTTTTCACTACTATCAGTGTACAGAATAGTTTTACTGCTCTAAAATTCCTCTTTGTCCTGCCTAATCTCCATCCCTACTTCCAAGTCCTTAAACACTACTGATAATTTTAGTTTCTCAATAATTGTCTTTTCAAGAATATCACATAGTTGAAATCATAGAATAGGCATTCTTTTCAAATTTGTGCGTTTTTTTTTTTTTTTTTTTTTTTTCATTTAGTAAAATACCTTTAAGGTTCATCTGTCTTTTCACGGCTTTGATAGCCCATTTATTTTTAGTGCTAAATGTATCACTGTCCATTCACTTACTCAAGAACATGTTGGTTGATTCCAGGTTTTGACAATTATGAATAAAGCTCCTATAAACCACATATAGGTTTGTATGTGGACAAAATTGTTCAGTTCACTCTGATAAATACCAAGTAGTGTGATTTCTTGAGTGCATGGGTATGCTCAGTTTTGTAAGAAACAGCACAAACTGTGTTCCTGAGTGGCTGTGCCATTTTGCATTCCTACCAGCAATGCATCGAAGTTTCTGTTGTTTCATATCATCACCAGCACTTGGTGGTATTGCTATGCCTGATTTTCTCCTTTCTAATAGGTTAATAGCAGCATGTCATTGTTTTATTTGAAATTATTTAATGAAATATGATGCTGAACATATTTTCATGTGCTGAATTTCCATCTGTACCTCTTTTCTGGTGAGGTATCTGTCCAGGTCATTTGCCCATTTTTATTATTTTTATTGTTTTAGCACAATAGTTTATTTTATTTTACTTTTTTATTTCATATTAGTAAGAGGGAACAAATGATTAGGTCACATTATTTGTGTTTGTAAGGAAGAGTCCAATGTCCAAGTTGTAGTTTGTGTCCTTCATTTGCCCATTTTTAAATGAAGTTGCTTGTTTTCCTATAATTGAGCTTTAAGTGTTTTTTTTTTGTTGTTTCTTTTTGGGTTTTTTTTTTTTTTGTATATTTTGGTTAATAGTTCTTTACCAAATCTGTCTTCTGCAAACATGTTCTTTTAGGGTGTAGCTTGTCTTCTCGTTTTCTTGACACCATCTTTCACAGAGGAAAGATTTTTAATTTTATTGAAATTTAGCTTACAAATTATTTCATGGATGATACATTACAGGTTTTCTCCTTACGTTATATTCTAGATATTCCACGAGTTATATAGTTCTGTGTGTACAGTTTTACATTTTGTTCTATGATTTTGGGTTTTTTGTGAAAGATAAAAAATCTGTCCCAAGATTCACTTTTGTTTTCACTTGTGAATGTCTACTTGGTCTACTAGTATTACCTGAAAATAATATCTTACTCCATTTTATTACTTTTGGTCCTTTGTCAAGATTGGTGGGCATTATCTGGGTCTATTTCTTGTTTCTATGCTTTATTTCACTGACATCTTTGTTTATTATTTTACTAATCCGACACTGCCTTGATTACTGTAGCTTGTACTAAGGCTTGCTGTTGTGTAGTGTCAATTAGGTAGTACCAATCTTGTTTTGCTCTTTACCTTCAATATTGAGTTAGCTTTCCTGGGTCTTTTGCCTCTCCATATAAACATTTGAATTGGTTTGTTGATATGCACAAAATAATTGGCTGGAATTCTAAGATTACATTGAATCTATAGATCAAGTTGGGAAGAACTGACATTTTGACAATATTGGGTCTTCTTGTCCACAGATATGGAATACCTCTTCATTTAGTTAGTTATTCTTTGATTTTTTATGAGAGTTTTTTACAGTCTTCACATAGCTATTATAAATATTTGATAGATTTATGCTTAAGGGTTTAATATATACATGTATATACACATATATATGTGTATTTTTATCCTAATGTAAGTGGCAATGCCATATAATTTTTAATGCCACTTGTTTGTTTTTGGTTGGGTTCTATTATATTCATACTGAAATACTCTTCCACATTTAATCATTATGAAGACAAACTAAATAAATGTAAGTTTTATTTCCCAAAATGTAATAGTTTTTAAATAATCCATATATTTGATATAAATAAAATCTTTATACATATAAAGCAGAACTTTATGTAGCTACTCAATGGATAGGCATTATAGTAATTGTTAATAGTAATAATGTGAAGCTCAGTTACACTTTAAATGCATTTGTCATAAATTCTCATAACAATTAAATAATGTTCAAGAAACAGTATTCTTCTCATATTATAGATAAGGAGATACAGGCTTCTAAAGCACAAGGCACTGATAGTCTCAGTAAGCCCCAGCCAATAGAGCTGGATTCAATGTCCATTAGATTCAAAGTTTATGTTCTTGACATTTGAATTATACCATCTTTTATTAAATGCCCTGTGCTCAACAATATTTGGTATATTTTACCAAAATCTTTCTACTCTTTCCTTTCAATAAACAGCCTCTAAGCTTTTTGTAGATGCTCCAAACTCTTTTATGTTATTGTCATAACTCTACAGGAAATGAAAATACTGTGAGTTTTAAATGATTAAATTCTGTAAACATGCATGATGCTCATAGTGAGAAAGGATATACACAATAACATAGAAATGTATTTCCTTGCCAAACTCTATTTCCAATTCTTAACTGCTATTATATCTCCATCCATATGTTTTTTTCATATTATATTTCCTTTATCTACTATCACTAAATTGTATCTTTATTTTTCTCTCTGTAGAAACACTCTAGACTCCAATTGATTCTCTATCCTTTCCTTTTCATTTCAAAAGTTACCTCCTCAGTCCATTTTCTATGTTGTATGCGTTAGATCACTGCAGGAATTAGCCTACGTAGCATTGTTTAAAACAGATGCTTTCTTCTTGAGGGAAGAAAATGTATCTATGTATGTGTGTGTGTGGCTGTGGCTGTGGGTGTGCGTTACATTGAGCTCAGTGGTAATTCAATCAAAGCTTTTTAGTAGTATGTATGGTTAATCGTTGTGACAAACTAGATTATTTTATTTATTTATTTTATTTTTTTTTAGATTATTATTTTAAAAGTTCACGCTCTTTCCCACTTTTGTGAATATAATCTACTTTCCTTCCCCTTAAATCTGGGATTCAGAATATGTTTTGACTTAGCCGATGGATTTTAGAAGGAAACATGCAAGTAGACCTTTAAAAATAATTGTCAAGTTAAATGCTTATTCTATGCACTTTTTCCATTGTCACAAAGACCATACTTGGCTTTTTCTATGATGTCAGGAGACACTGAACCCAGAATAAATGACTGATGGGTCCAATTTCAGCCTTTTAATATTAGCCCATCTTCAGCCCAGAGCAGACTTGTAAAAATAATGGTGCATAGCCACTGAATGTGGGGCTGGTTAACATCATCATTGTGATCATCAAATGACAGAATGCCACATGTAGAAAATCATTTATTTAAATAGACACTTCTTTATACATAGTCAAACTGGACCTATATTAAACTTCTGAATTAATTCAAGATTTCTTCATTTTTGGGATTAGCAAAAATAACATTGGGATTTTATTTAATCAAATGAATAATAATTCTGATCTACTATACCACTAAAAAAAAGTTCTGAAAACCTAAATACCTCACATATTTCCTGTCTTATCTTCTACCCAGAATAGATAATGAAGAATATAAGCTCTAATGTTTCTTCTCTAATTTTTCATATCTGATATGCTTGATATTTCTCTGAAATTTAGAATTTCTTCACCAATTAAGGTGAATATAATGAAAAATCATTAAGGTAAGATATTTAAAATTAAATGATTCCTGGTATTAAGGGGAAAGTACATTCTTTTCCTATGAAATTGTGATGATTACAGATTATTTGACAAGTTTCTTGTGTGACCACTAAAGTGTGAAGGTTGGTGCAAGAGTAATTGAGGTTTTTGCCTTGTTGAAATTTGCTGTTTGATGCTGGAATACATTCCTAAATAAATGTAGTTTACGTTATAAATCATTTTAACGTGCATTTTTAACTTTCTGTTTTCTCGCCAGTGACTTACTACCTGCCCTTTAACTTATATTTATTTTGGACTATGGAAATTGTGTTAGATAAAAAGCAAATTCAAGCTGTTTTCTTATTCGGTTTCAAACTGGGTCATAAAGCAGCAGAGACAATTTGCTACGTCAATAATGAATTGGCCCAGGAACTGCTAACGAATGTACCGTGCAGTGCTGGCTCAAGAAGTTTTGCAAAGGAGGTGGGAGCTTTGAAGATGAGGAGCATAGAGGCCAGCCATTGGATGTTGATAACAATTAATTGAGAGCCATCTTTGAAACTGATCCTCTGACAAATGCAGGAGAAGTTGCAAAAGAAAGCAAGTTTGACCATTTTATGGTTGATTGGCATTTGCAGCAAATTGGAAAGATGGAAAAGCTCAATAAGTGGGTGTATCAAGTTGCCCAAAATCATAATAATCATTGTTTTCAAGTGTCATCTTCTCTTACTCTGGCATGACTGGCGAAGAGGCTGGACTTAGAGAAATCCCTAAAGCACTTCCCAAAGCCAAACTTGGGAAAAAGGAGATGCTCACGGTTTTGTGTTCTGCTGTAGGTCTGATCTACTATCCCTTTCCAGATTGCGGGAAATCCATTTCATTTGCTCACCAAATCGATGAGATGAACTGAAAGCTGCAACGCCTGCAGCAGGTGTTGGTCACCAGAAAGGGCCCGATTCTTCTTCATGACAATGCCCAACTGCATTGTCACACACCAGTGCTTGAAAAAGTTGAACAAATTGGGCTATGAAGTTGTGCCTCATCTCTCATATTCACCTGACCTCTCTCTAACCAACTACCATTTCTTCAAGCATCTCATAAATCTTTTACAGGGAAAACACTTCCACAAATGGCAGGATGCAGAAAGTGCTTTCCAAGAATTCCTTGAATCTCGAAACATGAGTTTTTATGGTGCAGGATGAAACAAGCTCATTTCTCATTGGCAACAATGTGTTGATTCTAATTGTTCCTATTTTATTAATAAAGATGTATTTGAGCCTAGTTATAATGATTAAAATTCATGGACCAAAACAGCACTTATTTCTTGTACCAACCTAAATATTTGTTATTCATCCCTGGGTACATGGAGAGGCATAAAGTGTGAAGCAATGCAGTCCAATGTAAAATGACCCTCTTAGAAGCAATAGCTCCGGATTGTACTTTGGCTCAGGCATTGCTTAGTTAGCAACTATGGAAAAAGTCTATTGTTTGACCCTCAATTTCATTATCTTAGAAAGAATGAGTATATTTCACAGAATTAGCTAAAAATATTTTTCCAGCTCCTATGATCAATGGTCCCATTATTTTAATAAATATTGATCCTTCTCCTTAGGTACAAGGGAAAGAGGAGGAGTGATCTTTTACTTCCATTGGAGAAATGGACATCTTTTATCATCACAGATACATACATAGATTCTGCATCAAGTCACAACATGTTCTTTCCTAACTCTTCAGCCTATATAATTACTTCTCAGCTCCCTTTCTTCCCATACCTTCCACACATGCTGGAATTCTCTGTTTCTACAATAGAACTTGTTATCATCTGCACACCTTCATTGGTAATGCTGCCCAGCTCCCGTCTTAGTAACTCCCAGTTAGCCTCAGACCTCATTCTAAGTTCGTCTTCTCAGAAAAGCTTTCTTTTTCTTTCCTTCCTTTCTTTGTTTGTTTGTTTGTTTCTTTCTTTCTTTCTTTCTTTCTTTCTTTCTTTCCTGCTTTCTTTCTTCTTTTTTTTTAAGAGACAGAGTTTCACTTTGTCACCCTCGGTAGAGTGCTGTGGCGTCACAGCTCATAGCAACCTCCAGCTCTTAGGCTTAGGTGATTCTCTTGCCTCAGCCTCCCGACTAGCTGGGACTACAGGTGCCCACCACAATGCCTGGCTATTTTTTTGTTGCAGTTTGGCCAGGGCCGGGTTTGAACTCACCACCCTCAGTATCTGGGGCCAGCGCCCTACTCACTGAGCCACAGGTGCTGCCTCAGGAAAGCTTTATTTAAAGGATGCCATTATGTGTCATATTACAGTCTCCATAAAGCACATTCTATTTTTCATTCTCAGCTTTGATTAAATTTAATATTATTTGTTGAGTGTCAGTCCTTGTCGCACTAAACTGAAAGAAATGACTAAGTCTTTTATTTTTGTTATGTACCCCTCATATTCACAAGGCCTGGGACATCACTGAAACTAAGTAAATGTTTTTAATTTGACATTTATTATTCTACTACCACTCAATCTAATTCTGGAGATGTAGAACAAAGGGCTTCTAATTCTAGAGATGTAGAAAAAAAGGCTTAGTTCTCATAGCAGGTTGGGATAAACAAAGTTAAATTGGTATTTTGAAGCAATAGTTTTCTAAAGAAACTTTCTATATTAAGTGTAAAATAAAATAAAATAGACTTTTAAGTTTAAAAAGAGAAATAGCAAACAGAATAAAGCTCATCCAAACATAAAATCTTTCATGAGTCATGCCTAAAAACCCTCTTTTTCCTGAGAAGCAGATTGAAATGTTATCACGAAAACCCCACACAAAATATTATATGTGACTTGATAATTTTTCCTAGGCAAGAGAAACAACTTTTTAAAAACCATAGGATTTTAACAAAGAAAGTGAAAATGATATGAAAAGAAAAGATATATCAAAAGGTACAAGATTAGGAAAACCCAAAGGGGTTTACTAGGTTAGTGCTCCCAGACCATCACTAGACTATACCACAGGGAATCTGCAGTAAATTCTGACAGAGAGATTTATCTCCAAACACATGCAAAGAATGTGCCACTGCAGGTATCTCAATTCACTACAATTAATAAATATTGAGTGCAATATTCTTGGGCATACCAACAAACAAATTAATATTTAGTTTGTCAAATCTAATAAAAGAATTTTAGAACTCATAGAAGTGCAGATCCAAGATCCTTGTTTTAAAGACATGGAAACTGTCCTTATATCAAATACAGGAAGTACCCAGGTTACAAACAAGATAGGTTCTGTAGGTTTGTACTCAAGTTGAATTTGTATGTAAGTTGGACCAGGTACATTTACCTATTACCTGTAATAGCCTTCATTCATAAGTGTGAGCTGTATGTTAGTCAGGTGTTTGTAACTCAAGGCCTTACTATAATAGTCTCTGCTCATAAGTGTGATTTGTGCATAAATCGGATGTTCATAACTAAGGAATTGTCTGTATTAAATCAGTGATGCACATAGAATACACTAAAGAAAAACAATTATTTGCATAAATGAACTTGGACTCCTATTTAATTGTATAAACATTAAAATATATCTTAGTATATGACAAATAATTTAGTTTCTAGAAACTAGAAAATTCAGTTTTACTTTTCATTTAATTAACATCATTTTTATTATTGACAGAATGCTCTTTTGATATCAAATCATCATCTAAGTATGTTCTATAGATGACTTTGACAATAAATTGAATTGCTCTTTGTTGAAGGATAAGATATGGGGAAATAGAAAATGTTTGTGAAAAAAAGTTATAACTGTGCCATCCATAATTTTATTTCACTGATTTGATTTTTTGTAGCACTAGAAAACATGGTAACTAGTATTTAGAAACCATAAATTTCAAACAATGTTTTAAAAGATATTTATGATTCATTAATTTTTAGTTTTTTGCTTTAATACATATATTAAAATTAAAAATTAAAGAATTGACTTTTAATAATGCAGTAATTCTTTAATATTGCAAACATTTTTGTTTTATATTGGTCTAATTTTAGATTTTTGGTTTTACATTAATTTAATCTTTTGAAAATTAGAGATAGTCATATTTATTGGACAATCCATTAAACTGTGGTGAGTGCTGTCAGGGTGTTGTGAGAAATGGTAGAGAATCTCTCTTTAAGTGTACTAAGTAAACAGACAAATAAATATACACACAAATAACTATTTTGCCAGATATCATCATTTTGCCACTATATGAATAGATGGTGAAGATTTTGTTTACCTGATTCTACTTAGGAATATGACAAGGCTCAATTTTGGATCCAACAGACCTATGGCATTTTCAGAAATATCCTAATTCATTGATAGAAAAATCACATAAATAGAGCAAAAGTTAAAAAGTCATATATATTACAAAAAGAAAGATGTTTCCATTTTTGATAAAAATCAGTTCCTTACAAAAAGAAATCAGATATTGCTTAGGCAGGTACTACTAGGATTTAAGTAATAAGTGGTTGATTGCAATGGATTTTTACTTTGTATGACTTTGCACAAGCCTAAGAGTATTTTAATGACAAATGGGGAATTTTTCAAGCCTTCATTTGCTGCTTGGGTATAAATTTTCCCTATCATACTTTCCATTTCATTTTTGGCACTCTCGTTTGTAGTAGATTTAATCTGCTAAAAAAAGCAAAACTTGAACTTTGCAGAATAAATTTTTCAAATTTATTTTAAAAATAAATTCTGAGAATATATATTCTCCTTTACTGAAATCATTTCAAATAAAACATTGGTTTGCCTTTTAAATCATTGAACACTGTCAAAATATTATGCTCATAAACTTTTTCTTAAATCTCTCAAAATAGCAATCTGAGGTTTGTAACTCAGAGATTTACTGTTATAGCTTCTGTTCATAATTGTGAGTTGTAGGTAAGTTAGATATTTGTGACTCGAGGACTGCCTGTATACTATTAACAGACGGTCATTATAAAACTCTTATAGTCTATGTTTCCATTCATGAGGGAAAAAACATTGAATATTAATTAACTCAAAACGGTTTCTTTCTTTGAATACGCATTTTTTCCTGGGCCCATTTGTGGAACATTTCCACGCTAACACATTTTAAAAATTAAGAAAGAAATATACCAAAAAACATTGACCCAAATATAGATCATTTCTTCTTACTGAGTTGAAAGAATTAAAAAAAGGTAACAAATGTGTTAATCAGGGCTCATTTAGTTAACAAATTCATTTAGTGTCAGCCAAGTTTGTAACCTTACACAATGAAAGACTATGGTCTAGGTCTAGTTTTTCCTTCAGGAATCACTAAATTTACAAGTTTCAATTATGTCCACAAAACTATGTTTTTCTTCTTTTCTATTTGTTGAATTTGCCATGTTTCTGTTGGTAAATTATTCACATAAAATCACAATAGCACCAAGTCAAATGGCCTTTAAAGTTTACAACCTTAGAAAAGAGATTTTTCTTTTACCCTAAATCTTTATCAATTGCCCCAGATGCTGGACTGATAACTGTATCAAAAGGAATTCTGATTAGTTTAGCCCAAACCTATAGAACAGTACAGAATTGGGAGAAATAAGGCTCATCAAAGCCTAGAGCAGTTCAATCGCTAAAACAAAGAGAAAGCATTCCCAGACACACAAAAACAGCAGATGCAGGTAAAGAGAAAAAGATAAAATTTACACTCTTAAAACTAATGTACACGTAAATAAACTATCAGGATAACATATCTTTATTATTTTGCCCAAGGAAGCTATCTTAAAGAGACATTTGAAATGTTTATATTCTCTATATGAAAATTCTAATCGATTACCTAAAAAGTTTTTTAACAAAATATAAATGACCTACACTAATCTATGAAGAGATCTGAAGAAACTTAGAAATATAGGAAAAAATAAATTTTTTTAAATATTTACCTTGAAGTAAAAATGTCCAGATAGCTTTATAGCTAAAGTCTTTCTTCCTTAAAAAGACATGTAGCTCTTTTGCAATTCATGCTATCCCATCGCACTGACAACTTCCCTGATTCATTCTGTGATACTGTCATTATCTTCTAATCCAAATAGTATAATATCAGCCCTTCCCCCAAAAAAGATAGTCCAAAATTACAAATACAGGTTTTGTTGCAAACATTTTAATCAAACTATTTAGTAAATTGATTCAAGAGTGTACTAAGAGATCGGTCATCATGTTCAAGAAAGTTGTATTGTTTCCTTCAAACTCCCATACTTTGTTGGAATAAAAACTTCCAAACTGAATAGTATGGACAATGGTCATGAGATCATTCCCCCTGGAGATAAAGTCCACTGAAACCACCTAGTATAGTTGGACAAAGCCCAAGCTACAACATGTGACACTGGTCACATGAACCCAAGTCTGACCATAGAAAAATACTATTTAAAAAGCCCTGTATTTCTGTTTAAAGGCAGGACAGAGGTCTTTTGAGATATTAGTCTGCTGCCAGCCTCATCTGCAGGGTAATTAATGAACATTCATTTCCTTTTCCTCAAACAACTTGTCCTCATTCTTCCTCCTCACTGATTTGGACTCAGGGACAAGTGCCAAACTTTCCATAACAATTAAGTCAATGGATGCAGAAAATACTTTGACTAGAAGTTCCTAAATATACTTGAATTCTCTAGATTTCATAAAGACTCTTTTCCACATTCCTTGTCAAATGTTAAAATTATAAGTCATTTCCACCAAAACATTAATGAGATATAAATGCCAGCTCTTATCACTATAGTTTAACATAATTTGGAGGGTCTAATATGCTTCTTCAGTAGATCTCTGGCACTAATCATGTTATAACTTAGAGGAGGGTGAGGATAAATATGCTAAGAAAGGTGGAGAGACTGAAAGGAAGCACCTGGGTCTCTGAGGACAACGTTAGCATCAGCTTCTACTGTTCTCTCAACAGATGACGTGGCAATAAAAATTGCCTTTATTTAATTAAACCACAGATAGTTGGAATTTCTATAATTTGCTAATAAACATCTTCATTATTATAATACCTACTTATGAAATAATTAAAATTAATAATATTAAATAATATAGCTGAATACTACATAGATATGCAAAAATCAATATGTTTTTCATAATACTAATAATTGGTTAGAAAGTGAAATAGAAAAATAAATATCCTATCATAACATACCAAACTGTAGTAAATAAAAATGAAGCTATCACAAACAATGAAGATCTTATATTTTTTAAAAAGAATAACTTAAAACTTAAATTTAGGAACATTAAAATAAGTCTAATGAAAAGGTATTACACAAGAATATCAATATAGGCCAAATCAATATATAAATTTGCTGCAATTCTAATAAAAATAACAAATAGTTTTATGTAATTCAAAAAATTATTTTCATAATGCGGGTAGAAGATAAATGTATATGAATTGCCATGAACACTTTGCAAAAGAAGAACAGTAGCTGGGAGCTTACCCTCCAAGATACTAAAATAAAACCATTCAAAATTAATGAAATTGGAGGAGTATAGTTATGGCAGAAAAAATAGTCAAATACATTCTAGTGTATATGAAAACTATTAAGTAATAGATACATGTGACATTTCAATTCTGTTAAAAAGTGATAACTTAGGGGCAGTACCTGTGGCTCAGGGGTAGGGCACAGGCTCCATACACAGAGTGGTGGGTTTGAACCCAGCCCTGCCCAAACTGCAACAAAAAAATAGCTGGGTGTTGTGGTGGGCTGTGTTATCCCAGCTACTCGGGAGGCTGAGTCAAGATAATGGCCTGTGCCCAGGAGTTTGAGGTTGCTGTGAGCTGTGACGTCACAGCACTCTACTGAGAATGATATAGTGAGACTCTGTCTCTAAAATAAATAAATACACAAAATAAAAAAAGATAGTCTAAATAATAATATTGTGGGCAAAGGAAATAATAAGCAAAGTGAATAGAAAACCAACAAGATAGGAGAAAATATTTGCAAACTATACACCTGATAATGGCTAATATCAAGAATTTAGAAATTATTCTACCAAACCAACATGAGAAAAAAAATGAACAACCCCATTAAAAAGTAGACAAAAGACATGACAGAAGTTTTTTAAAAGAAAGTGGAGAAACGGTTTCCAAACATATATATTTCAAAAAGCCCAATATTAGTAATTATCAGGGAAAGGTACATTAAAACATTCTAATAGGGGTAAAGTGAGCTATGGCAAAAGAAATTGATGCTGACATGAATGCAGGTAGAATGGAAAGCTTATACACTGCTAGGGGAATTGCAATTTAATACAGCCTCTGTGGAAAATTATAAAACTACTTCAAATAAATAAAAATAAATTTACCAGTTGATCCAGTAATCTCAAGGAAAAGACTTTGGACTGAAATGTTTATTTCAGCACAGATCTCACTTGGAAGGATGTGGAATTGATCTACGTGACCATCAATTCATGAGTAGATTTGCGCGTGCACACACACACACACACACACACATATAAACACACCACACATTGGAAACCTACTCAGTCATAAAATAAATGAAATAATGTATTTTGCAGCAACTTGGACAGAGCAGAAAAAGTATCCTAAGCAAAGTATCTCAGAAATGAAAAAACAGCACACATACTCTTCAATGAATGGGAGCTAAATGATGGGTACCAACAGACACCATTGGAGAGATGTAAATGCCATTGGAATCACAGAAGCAGGGGACGTGAGAGGGAGTGAGGAGCAGAAACTTGCTTGCTAATTACACAAAACACTGTCAGGGTGATGTACACACTAAAAGTCCCAAGTTAAGTATTATACAAAGTATTCATGAAACAAAAATAATTGTATGCCATTTATAATCTGAAATTATAAAAGTTAATAAAATTTTTAAAAAGAATATAATAACAGGTGCAATGTATGGGTATACAGCACACTTTCTGGATGAAGGACTCAAATACAACTCTGACTTTATCTTATAAATGCAAACAATGTAACTTAATCATATGTGCTCTCATATTAATCCAAAATAAAAAACAAAGCATTAATAATTTCTAATAAGAGGGGATGATGTCACTTTTAGAACTACATAAATGTTGGGAATGTTTATATGCCTCTGCCATGGATTTTTAGCTTTCTTACTGAAAATTCCTAAAGAATTCCAGTAACCATATGGATATAAAAAACGCAGACTCCTCCAGGTTGAAGTCACGTATTTTTTTTGTAATGTGTGTGTGCATATGCACATGGATGTGCATATGATTCTACTTTTATATGTCCTGGTGAGGCATTGGGAGCTCAGTAACTTAAGTCAATCTTTTGGTATCCTCATGCTCTTTATAATCACTGGAACCTCCAGCTTCTATATCTCAAATCCCTCAAAATCACCTATAATGTAATATCACAAAATAGAAAAAACAATGGAATACAGTCACACATTCCACAAGTATCTATTGAGTGCTAGGTTCTATGGATAAAGCAGTGAACAAGGCAGTCCAAACATCCTGTCATCATGGTGCTTAGTGGTCAGATTTTTCATGTGTAACAATGAATAATACTAATAATTCTTACCTCTTGCAGTTCTAATGAGATTTAATGAGTTAACATAGGCCAAAGGATTGAAATATGCAAGGCTCTTAGTAATTGTTAATTAGTCCTTTAATCTCTTGGGCTTTCTCAGATGAAGATGATAATAACATCCAAAAAGTAGTGCAGTGTTAATGGATGCTAATGCGTCCATTGGAAGAACTACCCTCCCTTTTTCTTCTTTTCTGATGAATATGCATTTGAAATAACAACAGTATAAAAAACAGGCAAACAAAACAAATGTCACTAAGGGAAATGAGCTAAGGTGGACAGCTAGGTTATTCTTCCTTTTTAGCAGGAACATCTATTTTCAGAATTTGAATCTCAGTTTTTGCAAACACAAAAACCAACGTTAAGCAAGATGGCCATTCCTCATTATACTCAATGTAAACATTATTGATTTTTAAAAGTTTCAACTATTATTACCTATTGAAGAATCCAGTGGTATTTTTGTCTGCTTTTGTATAATAAGCACACTGCCATACACATAAACATTAAATAAATTCTAACTGAATAAAAATCAATGACATTAAAAATAAGTAATATGCAACATTAATTGCTTTTTAATTATCCTTGCCCTTTAATATCCAAACTATAAAGAAAAAAAAGCATTGATAATGCCACAAGTTAAAGCAGAGGTTGTAAAGTTGATGACAACTTAATCAGACAATTAGGTATTATTTTGTATTCCTAGATAAAGTTTTGTCTCTTTGTCAATTGTATCATCTTAGAGAAGTCATTTTCAAATTTTGTTTTTGGAGGCCTCAGGTTCTACTTTTGGAGGGAATGAGAAGTACTCTGACTTCATTCCACCAGAGCATCCCAGATTTTCATCTTTTTTTCTGTTTAGAATTTCTAAAACAGAAAAAAAAGTTTCTAAAATAAGATTTCCAATGAAATGTTATTTTCCTTAAAAGATTTCCCATGAAATCTTATTTTCCTTAAAATCATCTAAAACACTCTCTGAGATAATTAGCTAAACACGATTTAAGAATAAAAATGCACTGCGTAAAACAAGGTTTAAATTATGTATCTTATTTACTATGCTTAGAATGTTAAAAATTTCAGAGAGAAAACCTTACAGTAAAATATTTAGTTAGAGAGATTTACACTCAAGGCTACTTCATGAAAAATCTAAAGACGGCCAAAAACAAACAAACAAAAAGATATCTTTAGATCAATCTGAAATGGTTTTTAGGTGTTCCATTTAGAACCAACATGCTATTCAATAGAGAGCATGGCAATTATGAAAACTATTTTCAGTAGGCGAACTTCTGAAGCTATCTGCACATCAAAATTTGAAACTTCTCAAAATGAACTCTATTTCAACTATAAGCTCAGGTTTTAAATTATGGAGAATTCACAAACAAGATTTTCACAGAAGAAAAATTATGATAAACTACACTTTTGAGGACATATCTCCTCTTTTATCTAGGTCAAATAATTTATTCAGCTTAACTGAACAAATAATTATTAATTACCTATGATGATATGGCAGAGGAGTTGCTAGTGGAAATACAAAGATACGCAAGACATATTTTCTATGGTAAAGAGTTTCTTAAAACAGAGGAAATGGGCATCTGTGTTGGACACAGTTAGAAAAACTTTGCACAAGAGTAATATTTGTCATTTGTCTTGTGGGATGAATGAGGAAGTGCTGAATTAAAATTATAATAGTGATCCAGGTAGAATTTATTGAATGTCCAAAAAAGCAAAGATACAGAACAATGTACTGATTCAAAGAATTATGAATAATTTAATAAAACTGGAGCTTAGGGAAAAAGAGAAAAACAGAATGGAGAAAACTAGAGGACAAGACTTGTGGAAGTTTTTTAATTTTACCTCTAGACAATAAAAAAAGATACATTTTGAGCAGGAAGATAATATAATCAGCTCCCCTGACGCTGGACAATCACCATTCGTAATAATCACCATTCGTGTAGGTTAGACCAGAAGAGACAGGATAGAAGGAATAGAGAAAATAAGGGCATAATTCATTTAGAATCTTCCAGATTGATTTCAAATATTTCATCTCTGTGAATATTTGTGTATAAATAGTTGTGCATTTTATCTCTATAATATAATCTTCCTGAGATAGTTTATGGTATTCTTTCTATATTCAACAATTCATTCAGTTTGTGGCACATACGAGAAGATCCCTAGGAATCATTGTTTTAAATTACTATTGTTGAAAATCGAGCAAAAAGAACAACATAATGTTTAATTATACAACTTTACAACGTACTTCCAGCTCTTGAATTGCAGTGGAGGGGAGAGCTGTGTAAATATCAATAGGACAGCTCTCTTGCTCCAATCTGATCATGAGTTTTCGTAACTATGTTTCTTGTTGAAGTATTGTCATTAATGATTAATACAGTTTTTAAGGTTTAAATGACCATAGATTTTACAGTTTTTAAGGTTTAAATGACCATAGATTTTCTGACAGGTAACCTCCATAGGATGAAGAAAATGATACAAATAAAAGGAATATAAGGATTCTAGGTTTACTTAGCCATTAAAAAAGAGCTACTTGCTAGGTAAGCTGTCTTTTTCATTTTCTAACCTTGTTTCATTTTTTAGAAATAGGTGTGGGTTTTAAATATACTTAAAAATATGATCAGGTTATCCTTAAAACAAACAAACATACAAAAACCGTGGCATTTATATATATTTCCACAACTAATTAAATTGATATTACCACATTTAGTCACAAGTAAAAATAAATAAATAAATAAAATGAATAGAATGAATGTGTGTTGTTTCCCTGACAACATCATGCATTAATTTCCTTGGGCATGTATCTGGACACAAAGGCATGAAATTATTTGTAAGAAGTAACTCTGATTAAAAATTATTATTATGCAAGTAAAATTTTCACAGCAATTGTTTAATTGATAAGATACAGAATAATTATTTTTTGCCAATAGTAAAAATAAATATAAGCAACATAACATTCTAGTGGTCTCTCACATTTTTTAAGACATAGTGAATTTGTTGACACATTATTCATTCAGAATTGCAAATTTGCTTTTCTGATATGTACATTCTGTGTATATATTGATTTTAGTCAAGGTTCAACATGACAAAATATTCACAATTTCATAATGTTTCCATCTATATTATAAATGATACTACAACAAAAGATTTTGATACCAATCCTAGGATGGGCAGTAGCAATTTCACAAATTTGGAAACATAATTAATATGATTGATAGATTGCAAAAAAAAAAAAATTAGAACTCTGTAACATTTAGGGAATTTAAGATCTTTACTGTCATATTTAAGTCTTTTTTTTTCTTTTTTCTTTTTCTTTTTTTTACAATTTTTGACCGGGGCTGGGTTTGAACTCGCCATCCTACTCCTTTGAGTCACAGGCACCACCCCTTAAGTCTTTAGTAGTTAGAAGATTTTTCTTTTTTCCAGGAAAATTATTGAATGTGTATAAATTTGCATAGTCTATTCTGGGAAAGGCTAGGAGTCCAGCACAACTACAGCACAGGGATAGTATAAATGCACTGGGTATGCAAAAAAGATACATTTAAAAGGAAAAACTAATTTTACTCAAAGTTAAGTGGAATCAACATTTGCAGTTAAATTAAGGATGGAATGATTTTGTCAGAATGTATTCTTGCCTGTGTTCTGAAAAACTTTTATTTTGTAAATGTAATTAAACTAGAATTTAAAAATATTCTCTGGTGGTATTAGGATAACATTTTTCCTACAGTAGCAATTCACCATTACCTTTGTAGTTAACCTTGAAGCCAACAGATCCAACACTTTCATCTGTTTGAAGGTGCAGCCACATTTGGCTACTCATGCTCACTATCAAGTCAGGTACAAAGCTTCCAGTCAACCTAAAAAGAGATGGGCATAGAAGGGAGACATGGGTTATTAAAACACCCTCTACGTGACATTATGAGACAGATGTATTTCTCAATATTTTCTTTACTAGGAAAAACAAAAATCTGTCACATAAACTTTCAGAACTTTGGGTTGATGTAACAGAAGAGACAAACTAAAAAATTTGGTGATCAAGGTAATTAAAATACTATTTTATTTGTTTAACGAAGTTATGTCTTTCACATCCCTGAGGTCAGATTATTAAATTTTATACTCAGAGAGACTTCTGAACTGAAAAGAAAAAGAGGATCTATAAAAACTTCAAGTATTTTAACATCAAAATACATCTTATTTAACTTTTCAAATATCACAGAACTTTATCCTAGAAAAATATTTTTTAAAATATTAAAATACTGTGTAAAATAATAAAATGGCAAGGAGTATAATCCTTTAAAATACTAATGCCAAACAAGCCTTAAAACATAGTAAGTACATTATAGGCTGTCTATGTCATATATGTTTATAGTTTTATTTAAAGCATAAAACTATTCATAGTTTTATTTTAAAAATATGCTACTACTTTGATGTGGCATAATTGAATCTATGCATTAATAATTTTTCAATCAATAATGCACAATTTTATAAACATAATAAAGAAAATTAACATTGTTTCCTCTGTCGTTATTAATGTTGTAGTCTCTTACTTGAACTGAATCCAAGGGTCATACAAAGGATGAAAGTAAATGAGTTAATAAGACCTTATGGGGGAAAGTGTGTCAAGAATAGAAAGAAAAAAAAAAGGAACTTACTGCAGAGTGACTGTCTATAGTGACATGAGATTCTAAATTATATACAAAAAGACAGGTTTCTAATGGAAGAAATGACTGAAAGGTTGCCTAGTTTGTCACAAAAAAAAAAAAAAAGAAAAAAAAAAAGAAGACTACCAGCAAATTACAATAGGAAATTATAAAGTTTCCATTCATAATGTAAAGACTATCCATTCCTAAGAAAGCATTGAAAAATTGTCTCCAGGATGGTGAGTACACTATAATTACCGGGACCACCAAATGCCCTGCTCACTAGTCAGCCACTAAAACTTTAAAACTGACACTAGAAAACCACACTGGCACCATTTTCCAGTGTCACTATATTAACAAAGAAACCTGGTAAAATATTATAATTTAATTATGGAATTATACACACTATGGAGAAATATTATGAGATATCAAGATACTATTGATATTTTTTAGAAATTATTTAACAATATATTATATTCATTTTCTTCTTCCCAAAGCAAATTAAAAGTCGCCAAAGTACACATATTTATACATTGGCTATGTACACATATACATTACCATTTGAAACCTTTTAATTAAACTTGATGGCATCTGAACTCTCAAATTGGTGAGATCTAGGTACTAATCTTTTGAGCTACAGTACAGAGACCAATACAGGTTTATGGGCAAGAGTAAGGACTCTAGGTTCAGAGGCAGGACAGAAAGCAATGTAAACCTTTTATGAAATGGGCAAGAGAGGTTACGTCTACAGCATGTGCATCTCATCAGATACACTATATCAAACACGCCAAAAACTTACCTCACAGTGAATAGTAACAGTTATTTTTCTGTGGAAATTTAATTATTAGTCTTTATTACATCCTCTGTATTCTTCTCAGTCCTGAACTGTCTTACCAGCCTGAAACCTCTAGAACGGTAATCTGAACTGACAGAGAACAATAACTAACACATGCACACTAAGTTGCTCCTTTTCTAACTTGTTTTTCTCTTGGCCTTGATTCTCTACCTATTGGTAGTTCCCAAATGCTAGTGTAAGGGTGTACATTAATATAAAAAAAAATAAAATAATTTAAATAATAAATCCCTATTTCATTGTTTCCCCACATTTTGTAATAAAGATTTAGTAGGCTGACAGAGACTTTTTTTGTGACCCTGGTGAAGAGATTGGAATACAAACATTAATCCTGAATTCAGTGAAAAAACTGAAGATCGCTTAGCCCTACCAGAATAATAAGAGATATTCAGAATTATATTAGGTCATTTCAAAAGTTTTGTCCGTTTTTATGAGTCTACTTTAAACTGTAATATCTCAGTGAATATTATTCAATTTAATCGAAATAAGTGCCATTTGAATCAGTGCACTTTTGCCAACATAACACAAGTTGATTAATTCCGTCGGCATAAAAATTGGGCACTCGGGATTCCATGAAGTCAACGAAGGCCTTTTTTGCTAGGTCCTGATTGGCAAAGGTTCTACCGGTGAGAAAGTTATCGAAGTGCTTGAAAAGATGGTAGTCGGTTGGTGAGAGGTCTGGGGAGTATGGTGGGTGGGGCAGAACTTCCACGCTCAACTCCTTTAATTTTCGGAAGGTGATTTGTGCAACGTGGGGCCGGGCGTTGTTGTGGAGCAGGATCAGACCTCTTCTGTTGACCAGTGCTGGCTGCTGCTGACGCAATTTTCAGTACATTTCGTTGATTTCCTCACAATAGGACTCTGCTGTGATGGTTTGGCCTGGTTGCAGAAAGTTATAGTGAATCACACCAGCTGCTGACCACCGTACAGTAACCATGATCTTTTTTTGGTGCGGTTTCGCCTTTGGGAAGTGCCTGGGTGGCTCATCGGTGTCCAACTACTGTCCTGAATGTTTCCTATTGTCGTAGAGAATCCACTTTTCATCACACGTGATGGTCCGATCCAAAAAAGGATTGTTTTGGTTGCGCAAAAGTAATGAAGAACAAACCTCGAAACGTGACAATTTCTGCCGATCGTTTAAATTGTGGGGCACCCACTTTTCGAGCTTTTTGACCTTTCCAATACGTTTTAAACCATCAAAAACCACATAGGAGCTGACACCCAGTTCTTCCGCCATCCCACGCACCATTTGTGATGGGTCAGTCTCCACCAGGGTCCTCAAATCCTCGTCCTGGATTACTCTAGATCGACCACTTCGGGGCTCATCTTCGAGGCTAAAATTTCCGGAACGAAATTT
>CAUYPK010004603.1:0-18574 GCA_963574355.1 Loris lydekkerianus
ACATGGATGGAGCTGGAACATATTCTTCTTAGTAAAGTATCTCAAGAATGGAAGAAAAAGTATCCAATGTACTCAGCCCTACTGTGAAACTAATTTAGGGCTTTCACATGAAAGCTATAACCCAGTTACAACCTAAGAATAATTTTTTTATTTCAAAACATTAAGAGGGTAAGAATGTTTTAGGTTACACAGATCACTTTTGTAATGCTTGAGTCCAGGCTATAGATGTGCCCATCACCCAAATAGTATTCATAGTACCCATTATAGTTTCTTTCCCCCCTCTTCCCCTAGTTAATTTCCACTGAATTTTACTTTCATCTGTGCACAAGTGTGCTCATCAGTTAGTTACAATTAAATACTGAGTACATATGATGTTTGTTTTTCCATTCTTGAGCTACTCTACTTTAGAAGAATGGTTTCCAGGTCCATCTAGATTGTTGTAAAAGGTGAAAGATGTATAAATTCATCTTTCTTTATGGCTGAGTATGTGTACATCACATTTTATTAATCCACTCATGAATTGATGGTTACTTGAGTTGATTTCACATCTTTGTAACTGTGAATTGTACTACAACAAATGTTCAAGTTCAGGTGTCTTTTTGATGAAAATGTCTTCTTTTCCATTGGGTAAATACCCAACAGAGGGATTGCTGAATCAAATGGTAGGTCTACTTTTAGTTCTTTGAGGAATCTCCATACTGTTTTCCATGGAGATTTTGTTAATTTGCAGTCCCACCAACAGTGTGTAAGGGTTCCTTTCTCTTTGTGTCCATGCCAGCCAGCATCTACTGTTTCTGGATTTTTTTAATAAAAGCCATTCTGACTGAGGTAAGGTGATAACTCATTGTGGTTTAATTTGCAATTCCCTGACAGTTATTGACAGTGAGTATTTTCTATATGTTTATTGGCCATTTGTCTTTCTTCTTTTAGAAACTTCTGTTCACATTTTTGCCCACTTTTTAATAGGATTGCTGTTATTTTTATTGCTGATTTGTTTGAGTTCTTTGAATTCTGGGGAGGTTATTTATTTTTCATGTGTTTAGGGCAGTATGCTTTTAATGTGAAATTCTGGGGAGGTTATTTTATTTTTCATGTGTTTAGGGCAGTATGCTTTTAAAAATCTAACTATTTATTGTTTACAAGAGCTATGCCGTAACAAAATAATTCCATAAGCTAAAAACTGTCTTAGACAAAAAACAAATGTAAATAAAATTAATTTCAAAAACATAGGTAGAATACATGTGAAAAGTAAAAATAATCACAGTTCATTTTATATTAGTAAGAAGTTTAACTCACAGTGGAGCGCTATCAGCCAGAATTGCATATTGAATCATGGAATCAAGACACATTAGTGTATACTAGATTGAAATTAATAACAGATATTGATAGAAATAAAATATTAGCACAACATCCCAGCAACTATTTTATTTCTTTTTTTTTTTTTTTCAGGTTACACTGATTGCATTTGTTAGGTAAAGTGTCTCTTACAATTGTGTCTTGCCCCCAATAGGTGTGGCACACACCAAGACCCCATCCCCTTCCTCTTTCTCTCTCTCTGCTCTTCCTTTCCCCCACCCCACCCTCCTTCTTTCTCTTTCTGCTCTTCCCTTCCCCCACCTCTATCATGTCATTAATTGTCATTAATTGTTCTCCTCATATCAAAATTGAGTACATAGGATTCATGCTTCACCATTCTTGTGATGCTTTACTAAGAATAATGTGTTCCAGTTCCATCCAGGTTAAAACAAAGGCTGTAAAATCTCCATTTTTTTAGTGGCTGAATAGTATTCCATGGTGTACATATACCATTCCTTGTTACTCTATTCCTGGGTTGTTGGGCATTTAGGCTGTTTCCACATTTTGGAGATTGTAAATTGAGCTGCAATAAATAGTCTAATGCAAGTGTCCTTATGATAAAAGGATTTTTTTCTTTCTGGGTAGATGCCCAGTAATGGAATTGCAGGATCAAATGGGAGATCTAGCTTGAGTCTGAGGATTCTCCATACTTCCTTCCAAAAAGGTTGTACTAGTTTGCAGTCCCACCAGCAGTGTTAGTGTTCCCTTCTCTCCACACCCACACCAGGATCTGCAGTTTTGAGATTTTGTGATGTGGGCCATTCTCACTGGGGTTAGATGATATCTCAAGGTGGTTTTGATTTGCATTTCTCTAATAATTAGGGATGATGAGCATTTTTTCATATGTTTGTTACTCATTCATCTGTCTTCTTTAGAGAAGGTTCTATTCATGTCTCTTGCCCATTGATATATGGGATTGTTGGCTTTTTTCATGTAGATTAATTTGAGTTCTCTATAGATTCTAGTTATCAAGCTTTGTCTGATTCAAAATATGCAAATATCTTTTCCCATTGTGTAGGTTGTCTATTTGCTTTGGTTGTTATCTCCTTAGCTGTACAGAAGCTTTTCAGTTTAATGAAGTCCCATTTGTTTATTTTTGTTGTTGCAATTGCCACGGCGGGCTTCTTCATGAAGTCGTTCCCCAGTCATTCCCCAGGTATCTTCCAGTACCATGCACTGGTTTTATATATAATTTGAAATATTTTCATCAGACTGGCTAATATAGCCTTTCTGGCTTTTTCTTAGTTATTGTGTTAAAACATTCACATTCTACATTTAGTAAGTTTCACATGTACCCTTGTAAGATGCACCATAGCAAAAAATGTTTTAGACTCATTGAAATACTGTTGCTTTTTAAGCCCCAGCCTAAATGGTAAGTATTGTTATCCCCATTTTGCAGAAAAGGAAAAGAGAGGTGCAAGATTGACCCCATCCATAAGACTAGTACAGTAGGATCTCCATAGCTGACCACCTCCTTACATTGACCTAATTTTCATAGACCAGGCATGCAAAGTATATATGTACCAGTATAGTAGGCCTAGTTCCTTATGTTGACCAGTTTGTTACAATCCCTTAGGTGGTCAATTTACAGAGGTTCTACTGTATAGGGAGCAACAGTGAAACTCTGGCTTGGGTTTCTGGACCTCTTCTGGGAACCATCCACAGGTCCACAGTGGCCTCCGTCAGGCATTGCAACCTGCCTACAATGACGGCCAGGAAACATGAGGGAAGGATGTTCTCCCTGGGACTTCGCCTCCTTTCCACAAACTCCCCCACTCTGGCTGTGCCTCATAGGTCCTCCACAGCCTCCTTTCCCCCTGGCTTCCAAATTACACTCTCTACCTTCCCTCCCAGCACCTCAACCCAAATGTTCACCATCTGGAGCTTCACCGAGCTGGAGTCCTGGGAAGCAGCCCTGATTCCTCCTCACCCTCAAGTCCTGTGGGTCCACCTCCTGCTCCAGTCCTCCCCTTATTCCAGTGGCGCTGGTCCCATTCTTTCCACCTTTCATCTGGCTTTCTCCTCTTCAAATTCATCCCTGAAAAATTCATTTTTAAATCCAATCTAGAAGGAGGTACTAAAAATGGTCTTCCTAAGATCCATAATTTCCTAGCCACTTTTCAGCTTAGAACTCTTCTATCATGGCCTACGAGATCAAGGTGAGATCTCCAGAGCCCAGGAAACCAGTCCCCAGGTGTAGCTGACTGTTCTTCATTACCATCTCCCATTAAAACTTTCCACATAGAACACAAAACACCCCAGTACTGCCACCCACCTCTCTGCTTTTACTTATGCTGTTCCCCCTGCCTGGAATGCCCCTTCCTACGCTAATACTTCTGATACTTGCTGAGGAATCTATCCTGACCCAAGCAACTGAGGTATGTCCTATGACTGCACCAGTCTCAATGTAGTGTAAAGATATACATTTCTGTCTATCTTGTATATGATTTTTTTTTTTTTTTAGAGACAGAGTCTCACTTTATCACCCTTGGTAGAGAGCTGTGGCATCACACAGCTCACAGCAACCTCCAACTCCTGGGCTTAGGTGATTCTCTTGCCTCAGTCTCCTGAGTAGCTGGGACTACAGGTGCCCGCCACAACACCCAGCTATTTTTTTGTGGCAGTTTGGACGGGGCCAGGTTTGAACCCACCACCTTCGGTATATGGGGCCAGCACCCTACTCACTGAGCCACAGGTGCCGCCCTGTATATGAATTTTAATCTCTTGGCAGGGGAGGAGCTGAAACCATACCTCATGCATACTTGTAAGTGAGTGGCCAGCACAGTGGGTGGTGCATAGAAGACTTTTTTTTTTTTTTTTTTTTTTTTAGACAAAAAAAAAAAATCTGTGCTCTGAATAGAGTGCTATAGTGACATAGCTCACAGTAACCTCAATCTCTCGGGCTCAAGTGATTCTCCTGCCTCAGCCTCCCAAGTATCTGGGAACTACCGGTACCTGCCACAACACCTGGCTAGTTTTTTCTATTTTTAGTAGAGATGGAGTTTCTTGCTCAGGCTGGTCTAGAACTCCTGAGCTCAAGCAATCCACTAGCCTAGGTCCCCCAGAAAGCTAGGATTGCAAGCATGAGGCACCCCACCCAGCCTATAGGAGACAATGTAGATTTGTTTAAGGAAGGAAGCCAGCTCTACTCAAGTTCTACCCCAAAGCTTTTCTCCAATTTTAATGGTGGGAGTTTTATTTGTTCTTCTGCCTTGAACCACATAGATTGAAACTCTTCTTGACGCTTAAGGCATGGACTTAATCCTATGCTCAACAGCCTAGTTCTGCCAAGATTGTGGCTCTCCCTTGTCCTTCTCTCCAGCCTTTAGATCTGGGAAATGGAGGCTGCCCTTGAACTACAGTCCAGGCAGAGTTATCATTGCCTGTTGACAGGGCCTGTAACCAACTGCATCTTATAACCTCCCTGGCACATGCCAGCTGCCATGGGTTTGCCTGGGCTCCAGCCACTCTAGGGCTCGCCCTGAATCATGGTTGACGACACAGAAAACCCGAGAACCCCCAGCCTGGGGCTTTAGAAATGGCTGCTGGAAGGAGGATGGGGGGTCATGGTGTATGGCATGGGGGTGGGACACGATTATAAGAGGGACTTTATGTAACAAATGCAATGAGAAACCTAATTCTTTGTACCCTCAATGAATCCCAAGCAATAAATAAAACAAAAATAGACTTCATCTCTTAATAAAAATATTTTTAAAAAAAGAAAGAAACAGCTGCTGCCTGGGCAGTATGATTCCCCATGCTCTCAAGGGTGACCTCCCACACTGTTCATCCTGGCCTGTTCAGTTGTTACTTGCCTAGTGAAAACACCCTGACTCCCATTTTACCCAGCAATGTGGCCTGACCGCAGAGTTTAGAGCATGGCTGTTTGCCTTTGCTTTAACACAGCACCCAGGCATCAGGTCACTCCCACACCACCACCATTCCTACCTTCCCCCACCCCTGCAACTCTATTTTCATCTACTCAGCATTATACAACCTAGAAAACTAGGGAGGAAATGTCTCCTGACCAGTCAGCCTGGGGAGTCCTCCCTGTACCCCAGGGCCTACCATGGGAACAGTCACCAATATGGGTTCTCCTCGTGGATGAGAAGCCCAGATATTCAGATGCTGGGGCCTTAACTGACACCTCACTTAGCTGCAGCCTGGTTGCATGACTCCCACTTCTGATCCTGTTTCTGCTGGAAAACTCTGGCCCTGGACTGGGCCCTGATTCTGATAACTACTCCTCTCCCTATACCACCTCAGCAAGAAGAATGTGAATCTGTCCCTTACACAAACTAAATGTGTGAGCAGTGCCACCACAGATCAGGCATGAAGGGGACGAGCCCGGGCCCATGCTTTTAGGGAATATTATTTTTAATATTCATTAATTATATCAGCATGTGCTTTTTGATTTTGAATACTTTAGAAGAAAAATAACTTTTTTTTAAACCATTAAAATAAAATTTTTTTAAGAGATAGAATCTCACCTCATCTGATAACAGTGAGTTATCAGAACTTATTAATGTTAGTGTCGCTAGCGTTGGTATATAACCCCACTGCTAAATTTGACTGAGTTAAAAAAATAAAACAGACAGGGTCTCATTATGTTGTCCAGGGTGGAGTGCAGTGGCTATTCATAGGCGTGATCATAACACACTACAGCCTAAAATTCCTAGGCTCAAGGGATCTTCCTACCTTAGCCTCCTGAGCAGCTGGGCCTAGAAACATGTGTCCCTGCATCCAGCTAATTTTTTTAAATTTTGCATTTCCTACAATTTACATATTTGCTAAAAATATGCTTGATTTTTGTACATTTTGAATATAATTACATTTCATTGTATAATTATTTAGATTGCTTAAAATGAGTATAGGTTGAGATAATAATAGAAACAGAATATGGAGCTCAGAAAAAAGGAATTGAAAAGAAAAGAGAAACAAAATCAATAATGAATGAAAATGCTTACATTTTTAAAAAACTGAAAATAAAAGAGACTTCTGTTGAATGTGGCCCAGATTCTATTTGAAACAATATTACAAATTCTTGATTTAACAAAGGCTCCAGACTTCATTCCTGATCAAAATAATGAACATGAGCAAGAAAAATATTCCCATCAAATACGCAACTTGAACTTGATATTTTGCTGACTTTCAATCATATAAAACTCTGGGGCTTTACACATTTTTTTAATTTTGTTATTCTGAAGGTATATTTGTTAAGCTAGGAGGCTAGAACATATTTTAACAGTCTGTTTGACTTAGAACATTTCAATATTTAGACAGATGGTATGCGGATCTCCATTAGCACCTCCACTAGGTCCCACAGAAGTTGGGGGCAGACGTGTGTGTGAGGCAAAGCAGGAAGCAGTGTTTTCAGTGGTAAGTGCTTGGCCTTTCAAGTTCAAGCCACAGACCTGCTACTTACTAGCTGGATAAACTTAACTTTGGGGAACCTCCGTTTCCTCCACCATACAGACAGTAAAACCTAACTCATATTATATGTTCCATAAATGTAAATTCCTCTTGTTAATTTTGTAACTACAGTAGAACCCCTGTAAGTTAACCATCTAAGAGAATGCAGTAAACTGGTCAACATACAGAGGTGGGCAACATAAGGATCTAGGCCTACTGATAGATTCATGTGGTGCATGTCCGGTCTATAAAACTTAGGTCAGCTTAAGGAAGTGATCAATGTAGGGAGTGGTCAACTATGGAAGTTCTATTGTATTTATTTATTTATTTTTCCCGTCTGCCTTTTATAATCTCATTTAGACTAAGCCAATGGAACAACAGTTTCCACTGTGCACTTTACTTGCATAAATGATTTTGCTGTGCTCCTTGAGATCAAGGGAGAAAGTACACTCATTAAGCCTGGCCTCTCTACCCAGTACACCAAGGAGTCTGCTTCTGGGCTTATAAAATGAGGAAATGGGAACAAGCCTAAATTCCTGGACTGCGGGGTATCGAGGAACTCAGTATGCCCAGCATCTAGTTTTGTTGTGTTGGCAATGTGCATTCTCTTTCCAGCTAAAATCCAGCTAAATTCTAGAGTTCCATGAGGAGACCTGAATCCCCTCAACCCTTACCAAAGTAGAGCACATATGAAAATAACACTCGTGCTGAAAGCACCAAGGGTGCCAAGGTGGTCCCAACTGAAGAACACGGCTCTGAACAAAACAAAGCTGTGAAGTGCAACACGGTCCTTCCCGAGTATGTGGACTTCAGCCATCCATCCAGGGGGTCACCACCCCAACAGGGAGAGATTCTGCCACAAGCCCGTGTAAACGCTAAACAAGACTAATGACACCTGCCCAACCTGTTCCATACAGGTGGTCACGGGCAAACATCCAACACTACTCAGCAAGCATTATTCTCTCCCTCCCCCCAAGGCTGCCTTGTCTAAAACACCGTTTGACACTCCTACTTGTACACCCTCCTATATTGTCATATCATAAATAAATACCAAACGGATATGCAACCTACAGTGATAACTATTCTGAGACCTTTATCTATGTCATTAAAAAACCTCAGGACCTCTAAAATCCTTTCTGGCTCTGTAAGTTTCAACCTGAGCCCCGGAGGAAATACCTAATAACCATGCCCTCCACTCCCCCCTGTGTTGAGCACAGCCAGGTGCCTGTATTTATTTGTTTCATCCTCCCAGCTCCTTAGTGAAGCAGGCATCATGTCAACCCCATTTTGCAGGTAGAGAAGCTGAGACCAGAGAGGTGAAGTTAATTTGCCTGAATTAGTCTACTCAAGTCAAGATAGGACAGCGGCCTCCTCTCAGGAAGTTCAAGGGTAGTGAAAATTTCAGTTTGGTGATGCTAAACGTTGTCCTGAGAGATGTAACAGTAGCCAGTGCTTATGTAGGTGGTGCTCACTATATACACCAAGGATTGTTCTGACTTATATGGATTCACTTAGTGCTCATTTCATCCATAAGAAGTATCATCACCATCTGTTCACACCTGAGGAAGTTGAGGCATGGAGAGTCAGTGACTGCTGGTAAGAGAGCCAGGATTCTAATCCAGGCAGCGTGACTCAGGGCCATGCAAGCAATACCTGAGCACTTTGTTAGCTAGAAGAGGACAACAAACCTGGGTCAGGCTTTAGGGCAAAGGTCCTGGAGGAGATGACAAAAGAATGAGCTGGAATGAGCACGCAGAGCAGAGAAGAGCGCACTCCACTGGAGGGACAGCATAAGCAGAGGCACGGAGACGTGAAGAGTAACAGCTTCCAGAGACACCAAGTAAGCCCAAAGTGAGAGGAGATGGAGGATGGCAGAATTACCTAGAGATAAGGGCCTCTTCTTACTTTCCTATTCAAATTCTCTGAGTGCTTGAAATTTTAAAAAGCATTGTCAAGCTTCAGTGGGGGCCGAGCTAAAAGCAGCACAAATCTGGTGTGGACAAACCCACAGAAGGCTGTGGCACTGCCCAGCTCTGCTCTGTTCCTGGCCACCTGGGCAGCACTGGTGGACAGCGACATGAGAAGGGGCAAGGAGACTGGTGGCTGAGGCTCAGGTAGCCCCTGCTGAGGGGATCAGAGCCCAGGGGACCAGTTTGTGTGGTCTGAAGGGGCTGACTGTGACCTTTGGGCCAAGCAGGGAATCCAGTCTGGGCAGGCAGCGCTAACAGACTGGGGAAATTAAAAATGTTGGAGCATTTATGGTTTGAGGGATAGCAGAGCATGGGGAGGGGGCAGGGGAGGAGGAATTAGCAAGGATGCTGAAGTCTCTGGAAACCCCAGCGTGGTCCCCTGAGGAAGAGGACCCAGCAGCCATGACAGTGTACATCTGGTCAGGCAGGCTGAGGGCATAGGGATTAAAGCTGTGATTTTCAACTGATGTGCCATGGGAAGATCTTAGATGTGCTAGGAAAATTGTAAAGATCATTAATTAAATCATTTTCAAAAGAAGTTCAAAGCACAGTAAGTGCTTTTTTTTCTTGATCAATATAATTTAAGTGTGTTCTTAATCAATATAATTTAAGTGTGCCGTGAAAGTTTAACTATAGGTTAAAGTGTGCCATGAGATAAAAAAAGGTTGAGAAACACTGGATTAAAGGAAAGAATTTAAAACCGACATAGCAAACAATAACAGAAATGAGGGCTAAATTACTCCAGTCTCATTAATTCTGTGATCTTGAAATTTCTACTTCTTTGAGGTTCAGTTTCTTCTATGAAGAAAAGAAAGGGGGGCGGGGGGATGAGTAACAACAGCCCCTCCCCCATTTCTGTTATCAGGGAGGCTGTTATCGCTACACCCCACAGAGTCCTTTAGGTGATAAATAAATGTGGGGTATAGTTATTGTTAATATTTCAAATAATTACAAATGAAGATGGCTAGTATTTTCACAGTCCAAAATTGTCCCTGGAAGAGGAAGATAGGAAGTCAGAGACTCTCAGAATAAAAAGGAAAAAGCAGTGAATGGTCAGAGACTGTAACACATCTCCCTCCAGGGACAGGTTGTCACACAATATTCACACTTTTCCTGAGATTTCTAGCAACAGCAATGCCTGGGTACTTCCCCAGGCACTTCAAACCCCAGAAAAGCCTTCGGGGGCTGTACTAGAACATCCCATGAGGAGGAACAAATAAAGCACCTTGCTTTATCCAGGCAGGTTCCCCTCCCATAAGGGTAATTCCTTCCTGTCTGTCCTGACTATGCATTTACCATTTTCAAAAAAAACGACCCCCAAAACCTCCTCTCCCTGAATAATTCAGTATGCAAAGGCAACGCCACCCAGAGTGCTCCACTCCATTTATTCTGACAGAGGAGCTCATCTCAGGCTGTGTGGATGTGTTTCTGAAAAGGACCCACATGAGAAATTGCTTTTTAAAATGTCGATATCCAAGAAAGCAAGCAGAGAGTTTAAAAGGGCCGTAATTCATAAATCAATGACGCCATACTCCTGAGGAAGAGTTCCGCATCCACCGGTCAACAATTCCATTTGCAGTGAGCTGAAACAGCTGCGTCTCCCTGCGTCTCTCACCAGGCCCAGGGCTGCTGCCCCACGATAATGAGGCCAGGTCTTAGGGATAATCCGAGTCATATTCTTTGAAATTCATAGGGATGTGCAATTGCTGCGGATTTTTATCTATTAGTTTCTGTTAGTGTCACAATAACCAGAGCCAATAGAAAACTAGCAAAACAATAGCCATTTGAACACTCAAAACTCAGGAGTCCTTATCGCCTGGCTATTTAACAAGACTGTTCGCAAGTTAATGTGAGACCCTGTCCTTGTCTTTGACCAGCACCAGGTTTTAGCAAGTCCCAGATCTTGTTTCCAAACCTCCCTGCGGGAAATTTTAAACAATTACTGCTAATGTGAGGGCTCCTGATGGCCTCAATCAAAGCATGGTGGTCAGCCTTAATCATGGCTGGCAGAGACGCAACTCCACTCCTGGAATTGCCTAACTCCCCAGCACACACTTACACAGAACTCAAAGTGAGAGCATCAGAGAGAAAATCAGTAAGCCGAGGCTGCCATTCAGAATTCATTTTTGACAACAACCTCACTACTGCTGGAGAAAACAACCAAATGCTTAGAATCATCAGGAATGCTCACTGCAAAGAAACAGGGGGTGGAACTCCTGCCAGCTCTCAGGCTTTCCAAAAAGCGGGGTTCAGGGGAGTCTACGGATAATTTCCTCTTCCTTCTTCCTCTTTCAGCTTCTTCCTCCCCCAGAACCGTGTAACCGAACACAGGACACGCAAGGGCAGAAGAAGAAAGAGAACGGGGGAGAAAGAAGAGCAGCAGTCCAGGAAAGAGATGGAGAACCCGGGCTTTGGAGCTGTCCATTCTCACCATTCGCCCAAGTTCAACAAATAGGAAGGGTCCTCCGCAGCTCCCGCATGGTCAGCACAGCGCTTTCCAGATATGTTGTTTACTGAACACCTCTTCTGTGCCCTTCCCAAATCTATTCTCCAACAAGGAGAGATAAAGAAGTTAAGTACAACACCTACCATTTACCGGCACTTGTAGCAAGATGGGTATATTTCTACTAAATATTTTCTCTCTTTTAATCCTAAAAACAATCTTTGGAGAAAGAAACTATTCTGAACCCCATTTTTTAAGGGAAAAAAAACAAGCACAGAGAGGTTTAGTAAATTGCCCACAGTCATGTGATTAGTGAGTAGCAGGAGTGGGACGTGGAACATGAACTTGGGTGGCCAGAAATCAGATGCCATCCTCAGCCAACACGCTCCCCCGCATCAGAGCCATCAGGACAGGCTGATAGGGGTGACGGGCTGGGAGGGGCAGTTTCTCCGGCTTTGTGCTTGGGATAATGATGAGAAATGGCTGGTGATCAGAACTTACCTTTTTCTGAGCACTTACTCTGTACTCTGGTTTGAGTCTGTCCTTACCAAAATTCATGTTGAAATTTGATCCTCAGTGTGGCAGTACTAGGAAGTGAGGCCCAGTGGGGTGTTTGGGTCTTGGGAGCAGAGCCCTCATGGGTCATGCCTTCTCTTGTAGATGAGGGGCTCTTGTACCAGTGAGACCGGATCAGTTCCCACACGAGTGGGTTTCACCTCTTTGCTGGGGTCTGCTTCCTCCTTGATTTCCTCTCCATGTTGTGATGCAGCACAAAAGGCCCCACTCAAAACTGAGCAGGTGCTGGTGCCTTGCTTCTTGAACTTTCCAGCCTGCAGAACCATGAGCTAAAAAACTTCTTTCCTTATTAATCACCCAGCCTTGAGGAACTGGACTACAACATCATGTGTCCATTCAGTACCTATAGACACATGCTCATTCCCAACACCCTAGGAATAGGAGCTGTTATCCTCATCATATGGGCAAGGAAACTGAGGCACCGAGTGTTCCTGTAGGTTGGACATCCTTGGACAGGATCCCCATCCAGATCTTAGCCATCACACCCTGCTGGAGTTGCAGCCAGCAGTGAGTGCTGAGCCTCAGTGCTCCTCCAGCATTGGTGAGGATGATAGGAACACACAACCTCAATAATAGGAATGCACGAAGGAAAGCCTGTCCTAAAGGAAAGCACAGCTGCTTTGTACAGCAGCCCACAGAGACTTCTGGGGAGAAATAAGTTACTAGGATTTCATTCAGCAGGTATTCGTCAGGCTTCTACTTGGTCACTCAAGATCAATTGACCTGATTCTTCAAGAAAGAAAGAAAAAGAAAGGGCATGGGAAGGAAAAAAGGGAGGGGGGGAGGGATACTAAAATCAATACAATGTAATGCTGATTCAGCCCAAGGGGAGCCTGAAACCAGATGGGAGCACGGCCTGCTGGCGCAGGACTGGACTGAGGGCCTGCTTCCTGCGCTCTGGGGAGGAGGGGCTCTGGGCTAGGACTTCCACCTACTGGTCATGGCCTTTCCCCACTGGAAGCCAGAGAACTGGACCTACAACTCCTGGGATCTTTTCCATCTCTAGTGTTCTGTTATTCTCAGGGATGTCAAGCTTTTAGCAGCAGGACTCTTTTTATCAGAAAGCCTAATATCTAAAAAGGCTATAAGGGAATTGATCAGGAGGAAACAAGGGAGGTTGGCACAGTGTAGACCACTCACCTTCTCCACAAGCCCTACGACCAGCCAAAGGCACCTCTGTAAGTCACTTCAGTACCCTCTGCACTAAACCTTCCGTTTGTCACCAAAGTGAGCTGGCCGTACACCACAAAGGAGTATGTGCGGAGATTGGAGGGTCTGGGACATGTGCCTGCTCTGTCTCTGTTTCAAAGCTCTGCAGATGCTGGCCTGGCCTCTGCAGGAGGCATGGATTCCTTCCTTGAGATCTTGAATCAGGTGCAGTCTCTGACCTCTGAGAACTATGGTGCCACCTTCCCCACCCCCTGCACCACCACTATCATCAGGACCATAATATTATACTGTCAGCTCCTTGGTTAGAGAATCAACCACCTTGACAACATCTAAGGATGGTTCAGAGATACAAAGCATATTCACAAATCAATTTCTCAGAGCACAGAATATCCCTCCTCAAGCCCAACAGCCTTCAAAAGTCTGCAGAAGATGAAAAGGGAGCAGGAAAAACTGAAGCATCACCCAAGGTTGCAAGCAAAACGCCCAGAACAAGTGTAAATACTGGACTAGCCCTTGCTGCTTTAGAGTCCCTAATATAACGGCCATTTCCTGCAGCCCCACTTCCTCTCATTGTATTTCAGTGGAACAAAGATGTTATAGTGAGCAACCGCTCAGTCACATAGGTTATTTTAATAGATACATCTTACAAGCCTTGAAAACCTGCTCTAACACTCTCTGATAACAAGGCTAAAAATATCACAGGCCCTATTAGTGAATCTGAGAATCCAAATCAGTGAGACTGGAGCACAAGTGTGTGTGTTCTTCTCAGCACATCCTGCAGGTCTCCTCACGTGCTGCTCCCCTCAACACTTCTCCACATCGGCTTTCCCCCAGACCTCAGTGAAAACCACTGCTTTCATGACACCCTGGAGAATTTTGTGATATTTATCTCCTCAGCGTCCCTCATTCAGCTGCACATTTCATCTGAAGGCTGAAGGATGCTCTCATTTACATAAATGTGTATTTAGCAGATACAAATATGCACGCTAGATAATGCTAAAGAGCAAGTCAGATAAGAACCATATGTCCTGATGCAGCCATAACAAAAGAGCTGATCACCCACAAACCGTTTACCAGCTCCCACCAGCTCTGTGATTAAGAACTGTTCTCGAGATTTCCACTCCACTCTCGGGACCGGAGGTAAATCTTTGGTGTCCCAGGTATTTTGATCCAAGCTCTTCTTCCCTTCATTATCCACCAACATGAACAAATACTACCCTTTGTCTGTTAGATTTGTAAAACTAATCTAAAGAGAAATGTTGTCATTATCTTCACAGAGGTACTAATACACTAAAAAAGAAATTTCCAAGCCTTTTTGAAAATGTAGATTTATAAACAGCAATATAAAAGGAAAAATATCTTAAAGTAGTGATTGCCAACCCTGACTGCTCATTATAAATGCCTGGCAGGGCTGTTTTCAAACCATCTCTACTCCCTTCAGGAGGTTCTTATGGGCAGCCTGGGTTTAGAACCTCTGTCTTTAAGGAACACAGGTCATCAGGGGGGTGATACAGCAAGGGTCTAAATCAGTGGCTCTCAATCTTGCTTGCATATTCAAATCCCAGGGAGATCTTTAAAAATATCAATGCCTAGGAGTCATCCTCAAAGACTGTGGTTCCATGGGGCCAGGTCCTGCTATATGAATATTATATGATATTCAGCCAAGGTTGAGGGCTACTGGGCCAAGTCAATGCTCTTCTCTGACTGACTTAAACATCCAAAGATGACAAATCAGAAATTCATCTTCATCTTCATATATTTCTTCAGATATAAAAACCCCAAAGGCAGCACTACTTTGCCTATCTCAAATAGGAATAAAAGCATTTAAATAGACAATTAAAGTTGATGTCATGATGTCTACATACATGCATTTCAGACTACGTGACCCTCAGTTCCTAATGAAGAGCTTGTTTCATTTCAGGGTATACATGATTGAAACAAGATCATTTATCTGATTTCTAAACCAATAGACAGCCATTCAGAATCAAGATAAATTAGAAGCTATGGAGGGTCCAGATAGGAAAAAGGAGAGAGACTGTTAGATGCGAGTCCCCTGGTTGCAATGAGAAGTCAGTGCTTCTAGAGACAGAAAAAGTGAAATAAGTAGAGACCATACAGAAAAGCATTTAACTTGGGGTTCTTCAAAGGAACAGTGGCCCTGATGCACCCCAATGACTCTGTGGACATCAAGCTGCCTGTGTGGCAACATCACCAGCACTCCTAAGGAAAGCCCAGAGTCACTAAGGACAACTTAAATTGTGTTCATTATAACCTGCTTGTGCAAACTGAAATATGTGTGATGACTCCCATCAAAAAGAATAATAACAAAAAGCAAGTGCAATTCCAGGGATGGACTCTTAGCTATTTGGAAATTGCAGCCACTCAGAATGACTCATTCCCTGAGGATGGGGCGTTAGCCACAGACATCTGTAAGAAGCGCTTTATCAGGAAAAATTTCAGTTTGCCTGGGAGCCCAGGAAGAAATCCCCACCCCTCTCAGAGTGAGAACACAGTGAGGCCTGAGGGGGTTGAATAATATGCTTTTTATTTTTTTTTATTAAATCATAAACACATAGATTATGCATATATTAATGCATTTATGGAGTACAATGTGCTGATTTCATATAGAATTAGGAATGCTTACATCGCACTGGTTAATATATACCTCATCTCGTTTACTTAGTTATTGTGTTAAGACATTTGTACTCTATACTAATAGACCTGACATGTACCCTTGCATTATGCACCATTGGTGTGATCCTGACCCTCAGGGCTTCTAGATATGTACCAGGCACTCTGAGCATTCATAGAAAACCTAAGATCAGACACAGCTGGGGAAGGCAGAGGGACAGTCTGTAGACAGCAGCCTCCTTGCTGGAGGGTTGAAGTGCTCTCGGTGGGCTTCTGATTGACTGTATCTCCCCCAAACAGGCCTGCAATTCCTTGATAACTTCATCCCTTGAGGCCAAACATCCCATATCCAGACATTTCTTTTAGCTGCAAAAACCTGAATTTCCAAACCTTAGCCAATTTGTCAGGTCTCCTTTGTTTATAAGGCAGTCACTTTTAGTATTTTTCCCCTCTCCAGATGAAATCTTACATGGGACCCAAATATACTGCAAAGATAAAATGTGACACCTCTGGCTAGGAGTCCCTTCCACCAAAGTCTGGAGCAAAACCTGGTTAGGAAATCATTTGGAAAGGGTGTGCCTGGCCCTCCTGGCCACAGCTGAACTGCCTCCCCCACACACACCCTGCAGGCTCAGTCCCACCCCAGGGCCAATGTTGCCCAGTGTTGCTGACTAGTCTGGAGCCCCAAAGGGGCTATTCTGGCCAGGCTATCTGTGTGTGTCTCTCAGTCAGTCTGTGTGTTTCTGTGTATCTGTCTCATTACACTTCATTCTACTAGGCCCTCTATTTGTTCTCGAAATCCATACCCAAATCTTTTGCCTGAAACCCTGTTTTGGTCAAACTCCTAAGTCTGAGTTCAGTGATCACAAAATCAAGTTGGGAACTCAGTGCTTCCCGCAGGGCCTCCCCCTACAGCCAGGCTCCTGCCAGCTTGGGGAAATGGCCCCTCACTTCCAAATGGCTGAGTGCAGATTTCTTTAATCCATCAGGAGGTAAGAGTCACTTAGGGTCTCTATGCACTGTGCAGATTCCCAAACCCACAGCATCATAGCATCCAATGGAAATACCTGGAGAATCCAAACTTTAACCAAAGCCTTGGGTGACTCACCTGATAAATTTGAGAAAACACTAGCTTCCTGGTTAACAGTGAGGCTCTGATACTAGACTGCCTGAGTTTGAATCCAGACTCAATTGCCACATGAGTTGAGTAAGTCACTTAAGCTGCCAAACCCTCAGTTTCCACATGTGTAAAACAGGGGTCGTAACAGTTGCTACCTCCTGAGTTTTTGGAAGATTCAGCCTGAAGCATGTAGACCCCACTCAGCAGATGGTGAACCCCAGCAAGGTGTGTTTCTGTTAGTTGATGATGAACTTAGACATTTGCCCCTCACGCCAATCTCTGACTTCTCACACAAAATACGCTGCCTTCCCAGCTGAACCTCCAGCGCCAAGGCCCTAAGCCCTGTCCAGTCGTAAGGAGTGGGGCCTGGCTGCTCCAGGTCTTGTTGAAGTGAATTAGGTAGTGTGCAGATGGGAACTAAAGATGAAGTGGCTGAAAGCAGATACGAGGAGCAGCCAGAAAGAGATGGAGTGGGTGGGTACAGAAACGGAAGTTGGGGCAGGGAATACCAACTCCACTGATGTCACAGTTTTCTTGGAACCCCACAGATGAGGCGGTTAAACAGCAACTGTCACTTCAACTGTCTGTTCACTGTAACTCCTCCTGGAGGCGTGGGATGACTTCTGCTGTGTGATCAGGCCAGGGATACACAGAGGCACTGGACAGGCAACCTGGGAAGCACACGGTCCCTGGAAACCAGAGGCAAGAGCAGCACGCGCCTGCAGCATAAACGAGGCATGGCGGGGCTGCAGCAGGGGTTCCTTATCACGTTATTCATCTCAAACCAAGATCCTCCGCAGGTGTCTGTGGAAGGCCACAAGTGCCTGGTAAGAAAGGAACACTCACTCCCACAATGACCCAACAGAACTGCTAGGCTCGCAGGCCTCAGGCAGTGCCAAGACAGCTGGGCCATAACCTGTTACCGGCGGCAGAGCCCTAGAAGGTTCTGTGTCTCAGCAACAGGTGAGTAAGGGAGCAGATTCACAGCAACTTCCTGACCCTGCTGTCTCCACCTCTCTCCAAAAGTGAGTCTGCCTCCCAGACAGACTGGGCACACAAGAGGTAGCAGTCAGCACTTTGCTGCCTGGGGAATGTGCTCACATCTGCTGTGTTTCCTGGGCCTGAAATGGCTGTGTCCAGTTCACCACAGATACCCTGATCCAACAGCCCAAGGAGAATTGTCACCATAAGTTTGAAAAAACAAAACCAAATGCTCTGGATAATGCCCAAGTGATTCTGAGTAAAAAGAGATTGTTTTTCTTTTCTTTCTTTCTTTCTTTATTTATTATTAAATCATAGCTATGTACATTGGTATGATCATGGCCAAGACACTACTCAAAAATAAAAATAAAACAGGAGGAATCACGCTACCAGACCTCAGACTATACTACAAATCGATAGTGATCAAAACAGCATGGTATTGGCACAAAAACAGAGAAATAGATGACTGGAACAGAATAGAGAACCAAGGGATGAACCCAGCTACTTATCGTTATTTAATCTTTGACAAGCCAATTAAAAATATTCAACGGGGAAAAGATTCCCTATTTAACAAATGGTGCTGGGTGAACTGCAGAAGACTAAAACTGGACTCTCACATTTCACCATTAACCAAGATAGACTCTCACTGGATAAAAGATTTAAACTTAAGACATGAAACTATAAAAATACTAGAGGAGAGTGCAGGAAAAACCCTTGAAGAAAGCGGTCTGGGCGAGTATTTTATGAGGAGGACCCCCCAGGCAATTGAAGTAGCTTCAAAAATACACTACTGGGACTTGATCAAACTAAAAAGTTTCTGCACAGCCAAGAACACAGTAAGTAAAGCAAGCAAACAGCCCACAGAATGGGAGAAGATATTTGCAGGTTATATCTCTGACAAAGGTTTAATAACCA
>CAUYPK010004604.1:0-39471 GCA_963574355.1 Loris lydekkerianus
AAATTTTTTTTTAAGCTTTTTTCCTTCGCCCACCCCCCTGAACTCTGCCCCCCCCCCGCCCCCCCCCCCCCCCCCGAGCACACAGCCCCTCCTTTAAGGGCTCTTTCCAAGAATCAGCTGACGGTACAGAAAGGCAACCCTTTCAACTGTCCAATTCTTCCACTCACTTCCCCACACCTGGTTCTTTCTACCTTGTTAAGCCTCCCTCCCCACAAAAGAAATTTCCTTTCTGCCTGATGTTTGAGGACCTTGTAGATATTATAGTTGGTATGTTTTCCTCAGATGCAATAGTCCCCCACTCTTCCCACTATTGCAATAATTCTCAATAAAGTCTCTCCTTATGTAAAAATCTAGATTCATTTTTCTTTGACAGACAATTATTAGTTCAGGGTTGGTTTTAGGGTCTAACTAAAATCATCTAGCATATCAGTGAACATGGACCTCATCTGAGTTTAATACAACTGTAGACTCATAAGATTTTAATGTTCTAAGGACCTAAAAATCAACCACTTCAACCTCTCACCTATCAGAGGAGCTCTGAGCAACAGACATCCTGCCACTGATCAAATAATGCACTGTCACTCAAGATAGTTTCTTCCACTGTTACCAAATTCTCATACCAAGCTGACATCTCCATCTTCATAGTGGCTACTCACAGGTACCAGTTCCATCCTTTAAACTAAGAATACCTGTGCTTTCTTTCAAATCAGTGCAGATCACTGCCCTTTCAGCGTCTGAAGTCAACTAGACCCCAGCTCCTTTACATCAACAGAAAAGGGCATCTGGCTTGCTAAGATCTTCATGTCCCGTTTTCTTTCCTTTTCTTTCTTTTTTTTTTTGCAACTGTAGAGCACTGAAGTCATATTTATATGTAAGTCCTACTGAGGCAAATAATCTAAGGAAAGACATATCTCTGAAGGACTATCATTTTGTTGGTTATAAGGACTTTTCAGGAAAGAGTTAAGGATGAGACATTAAAGGTAAAAGAATCTTTATTTAAACCACTATCAAATGATGGCTAGAAAATGCTATTATCTATCTCAGTTCTTTCTTTGTTTCACATTTCCCTTGACTTTTGTGAAACTAACAACCAGCCATTCTAAGGACCAGCCAGCTGAGATTGTGTTCAGCTTTTCTTGTTGTAAGAGAAATTGGCATTGTGAAGCTTTCTCCCTTAAAAAGGAAAAAAAAGGCCAACCTATGATGTAATAAAAATCATGAGCAAGTACAGTTGTCTGCACTCCTGACACCAGTGGAGAGACTGGGCTATAAAGCCTTACCTCATCACAACACTTGGAACAACAACAAAATCAGCTCCAAATTCTTATACTTGAATATTTGAGAAACTGACAACCAGTTTAAGCTTGTCAAGTCCATTAGTTCATTCACAATTAACTTGCAAATGTGCTAAGGGCAAGAACAACATTTCTCTAACCTTTGTCCGTTGGAAGCCTAGCATTTAACAGAGATCTGCTGAATATTTACTGAATGGAATCGCAGAACTACTGAAAAGGATTTCTACTCTCTTATTCCCAGTGTCTTGTCCTTAACTGGAAGAAGTTACTCCGAGGAGTACATCAACTGTGGACATTCCAGTGGCACCAAGCCTGAGGATAGTCTTCAGCCAGAGTACCTGGCTTCTGCAAACACAGCAGCAGAGAAAGCTGATCTAAAAACAGAAGATGCTCAGAGAGTGTAACTATGCATCTGTGATCAGTATGTAAGACAAAATGCTTCCTCTGGTTATTATGCATGTAATAGACTCAACTTTGCTACAAAAATTCTTGGTTGGTAGTTTTTTAGTAGTCAAGAAGAAAAATATCATAGCTAAGTGTTTTGTTTTTTTTTTATTTAACCTTTCATAAATTATGTTAGAAATCTAGATTTCCAATTGGATCAAGTTGTGAACCTTTGTTTAATCATTAATAAAAACTTGTTTTTCGATCACCAAATTGTAAAAGAACAATTACATAAAAATTAAACTTACATATTAGAAATATATTTTCGTTTACCACAGATCCAACACAATTTCATATAGACAGAAGAAAAAATTGTATAGACTTAAGAAAAACCTTAAAGTCTATATGTAAATCATATAGACTTAAGAAAAAACCACTACCTACAATTGCTCAAGGGCAGCCTATATACAAAATTCATAGCTGAGTGTTTTTTTCTTTTCTTTTTTTTTTTGAGACAGTCTCACTTTGTTATCCTGTTTAGAGTGCAGTAATGTCATAGCTCACAGCACCATCAAACTCTTGGGCTCAAGAGATTCTCTTGTCTCAACCTCCCAAGTAGCTGGGACTACAGGTGCCTGCCACAATGCCCCACTGGTCTTGTTACCAGAAGCTCAGGCAATCCACCTGCCTCGGCCTCCCAGAATGTTAGGATTACGAGAGTGAGCCACTGCACCTGCCCTTAGCTGAGTGGTTTTTGATGCTGCCTTCAACTAACTCTCTAAACTCTTTTGATTCACTTCAAACATCTTCAACACTTCCAATTTTATCTATTCTAAGGAGTCATTGTAATGGGCTTTTATGTCAATTTTTATTTGAAGGCAAAGATTACTGATTTTTGTTTGATTATTCTTTATTTTTTTGAGACAGAATCTCACTTTGTCACCTGGACTAGAGTGCTGTGGCATTGGCTTAGCTAACAGCAATCTCAAATTCCTGAACTCAACTGATCCTCCTGCCTTGGCCTCATTGGCTTGCCTTAGCTCATAGCAACCTCAAACTGCTGGGCTCAAGCAATCCTCCTGCCTCAGCCTCCCAAGTAGCTGAGGCTACAGGCATCAACTACCATGCACAGCTAGTTTTCGTATTTTTATTAGAGACAATGTCTCACTCATGCTCAGGCCGGTCTTGACCTTAAGGGATCCTCCCACCTCAGCCTCCTAGAGGCTGCCACTGACGCTATAGCCATCAGCCACTGCCCCCAGCCTGATTCCTGAATTTTTTTTTTTTAAGACAGAGACTCACTATGTTGTCCTTGGTAGAGTGCCATGGTGTCACAGCTCACAGCAACCTCAAACACTTGGGTTTACGTGATTCTCTTGCCTCAGCCTCTACCAAGTAGTTGAGACTATAGGCGCCTACCATAACGCCTATCTTTTTTTTTTTTTCTTTTTTTTTTTTTTGTAGTTGTCATTGTTTTAGCAGGCTCTAGCCAGGTTTGAACCTGCCAGCCCCAGTGTACGTGGCTGGCGCCCTAACCACTGAGCTATGGGCGCCAAGCCCTGATTCCTGATTTTTAAATTTCTGATAATCCAAGATCAAACATGGAAAAGGTCCTAGGGACCAGACTACGTATATCTTCCAAGTTTGTTATTGAAGTTATCAGTTAGAGCCTATTAAGAAGAAATTTTATATACACAAAATAAATATTATATCTAAATTTTATACACTATATGTACTTATACAATACATGTTTCAAATTTAGAGCTTTTGTAAATAATTTAATGCAAAATATGCTTATGAAGAGATACATGCTGTGGAATGTGCCACACACTCTGACACATGGCCACAGAATGGAACAGTGACATTCTGAAAAATGACTCCTACAAGAGACACCTAAGAAGTCCCAAGAAGATAGTAGAGCACTATAGAACATGATTCCTGTTTCTTTAATATCTGAATCCAGCTCTTGGCAGGGCTTATACTGACAGCAGAGTCACCAAACACTTCCTTCAGTTATCAGTCAACAGAGACTCTTTGGCTAAATCAAGAACATGACTGCTTCCGTTGTTTCTGACACATGTCATTTTGGCTGAGACTGTTCAATAGATACTACTCCTGCATCCATCTGTCAAGGCAACTTTGGGAAGAGAGACTATAGCTCAAGGACAAGCACCAGAATATATACACAGATATAATATGCCCATGCAAGCAAGTACACACAAAAATATATACCCAACTAGGGAAGCAATAATTAGGATAGAGTTCCACACTGACCTTCATGGACACCTCGGAGTATTGGTGATTCAGTAAGGAACTGACCATGCTGGAAATACTAGGCTGGGACAGCAATTTGATGTTTCATTTATTTTTCCTCCAGTTGTGTAGGCCAGAAACCACTTTTCCCCTCTCTTCCTGTACACACCCATGAAGTTCTGTGGGATCTCTTTCATAAAGTGACTACTTTGTTCTGCACTTAGGGATAAAACAATAAATAAAACTGATGTGATCCTGCCCTCATGAGGCAATGGGCGACAGACATTAAATAAAGAGGAAACCTTAACACATCAAGGTGCTATGAGCTCAAAGATGACTTAGGGAGGGTGTGAGAAAGGTTTTCCGGGAGAAAAAAATAGCTAAAATTTGAATTTGTGCCATTTCTTCACTCTTTATTAATACAACCTAGGGTTAAGACCTTTATCTAGCCCAGACAACTGTCTTATCTTCTAATTGGTCTTTTTGCCTTTAATCTTACCTTTGATGGAAACCCATATCCTCCAGATAAAAAGAAAACTTCACAGACTTGGGCTCTTTGTGATCTGGACCTCCATTTATTTTTCACCAGACTTCCTCATGCTTTCATATTTAAGGCATACAGAACAACCCCCACTTCCAAAATGTGCTGTACTCACCCACGTCTGGCTGGGATACCTTTACCCTTGTCTTTCAAGGCAAGATCAAACTTTATTTGCTCTGAGAAGCCTTCCAAGACCCCAACTTTGAGATAGCCACCAGCTATGACATATAAAGTCAGATAATTAAGTTCATGAACTCATCCTAGAAAAACTGCTATATACACCTCATTGCTAAGTATCACTATGGTCACTTTCAAAGTCTTCCCCTTGGCTATCTGATGATCACAGTGATATTCTGCAAGAAGGCATGTAGCACTTTTTCTAGAATGAGTTTGCAAACTTAACTGTCTGATCTCATACATTTTAAAGTAACTATAGATGCTATAAACAGTGTGCTAACAAGTATGCATTATTTAGTTTGGGCTTCAACTCAGGAGTAATCAGTGGCTTTAATTAAGAATTCTCATAGCCAGGTGTTGTGGCGGGTGCCTGTAGTCCCAGCTACTTGGGAGGCCGAGGCAAAATAATCACTTGAGTCCAAGACTTTGAGGTTGCTATGAGCTGTGATGCCATAGCACTCTACCAAGGGCGATATAGTGAGACTCTCAAAAAAAAAGAAAAAAAAAAAAAAAAAAAAGAATTCTCATTTCAGGAGTGTCCAGCTAACATAAACTTTCAACAGCAGCTACTAAAAGAGTGCTTCAGGCCAGGTACAATGACTAACTCCAGTAATCCCAGCACTCTGGGAGGCTGAGGCAGGTGAATTGCCTGAGCTCACAGGTTCAAGACTAGTCTGAGCAAGAGCCACACCCTGCCTCTAAAAATAGCTGGGTGTTGTGGCAGGGGCCTGTAGTCCCAGCTACTTGGGAGGCTGAGGCAAGAGAATTGCTTAAGCCCAAGAGTTTGAGGTTATGGTGAGCTGTGATGCCACAGCACTGTACCGAGGGTGACAAGTCAAACTTTCTTTCAAAAAAAAGCACTTCAGCTGTTCAAACATTGACCAACACGTAAGACTTTGCTGATTAGCTCAAAAAGTAAAATTCCTTTTTATTGGTAAGATTAATAGCTTGTTAATAAGTGTGGTGAATATTGGAAATTACTGGTAAGATAACAGGGGATTCAAGATATGAAGATATGGCAAAGTATTTTAGAGATACTCGCAATTCTTGCACAAAGAGGAAGTCTCTACCTGACCACTCAGGAATGCCACCTGGGTCCGACCAAGCCAGGCATCTGGTTTTGGAACTTTCTTTTTGTCTGATGCTTATATGAAGGTAAGAGAACCCGCTTCTGCAATGTCGCCACATCTCTGACAGAGGTAAGACAGCTAAAATGGCAAAGAACTGGGGCATTACCAAGTTTGAAAAATAGAGTGCATGAACCTATTTCTAAATGAGTATTTAATAAATGTCAGTATGTGTGGCAGAATTTGCTTTCACTATAATCTGATAACAAAGTTGTAGGAGGCCAGCTAACCATTCCTCAAGTTCTTCAGAAAGCTTTTTACCATAAAAAACATAATAAAGGTTGCACCAAATTAGCTTGGTCATCTCAAGACAGGCCTCTCCTCAGTGCTCTTGTCACATGCTGTGCACCTTCCAGGTGTCAGGTTTTATGGCCATTCCCAATTTACTCGTCTACCCTTCCCAATAAAATGTGGGGGTCTGTGAGAACAAGGAATGTATTTTACATCTCTGTAGTCCATTGCTTAGCTCAGAATCCACATGCTCCAATTCCTTGTATAAAATGGTATAGTATTTGCATATTGTCTTCACACATCCTCCTGTATACCAAATTATCTTCAGGTTACTTACAATACCTAATGCAATATAAATGCTAAGCAAATAGTTCTTATACTGTATTTTTTGTTTGTATTTTTATTGTTGTATTGTTATTTTTATTATTTTTTAAAATATTAGTATTTTCAATTTGTTGGTTGGATCCACAGACGAAGAACCCACAAATAGGAATGGCCAACTTCCTGTACTTGCTGAATGGACAGTATTACACAAGTGGGATGATGAAGAGAGAGAAGCTGGTGTCAACAACAGCTTGAGTACTTACTACGTGTCAAACACAATGTCAGGCACTTCAACAGAATACTTCATTAAATCTTCAAAACAATCCTGAGAGGTAGCATCACCATTTCACACAGGTGGGAACAGAGAACTAACTTATTCAAGGTCATTCAGATAAGTAAGTGGAAGAGTAAATCTTTGAACCCAAGTCTGGTTGTATCTCTCTCTCTTTTTTTAAAAAAAAGTACCATGGCATCATAATTCACAACAACCTGAAACTCATGGGCTTGAGCATTCCTCTTGCCTCAGCCTCCCAAGTGGCTAACACTACAAGTGCCTGCCACAATGCTCTGCTAATTTTTAGAGACAGGGTCTTTCTCTTGTTCAAGCTGGTCTTGAACTCCCAAGCTCAAGTAATCCACCCCTTGGCTTCCCAGAGTGGTAGGATTACAGGCATGAGCCACTGTGCTCGGCCTGTATCCATGTGAGAAGTGTGTCCCATAGCTAATTCTGGAGAGCTTAGATAAAAAAAATTCCTTCTGGTTTCCAATTTCCTCAATTGTTTACTGAATAAGATGAAATGATTTAGGCTCTTTCTAGCTTTTCATATTACAGTGTGATGGTTCTAAGTAGCAACAATAATAGCCGGGGTCTTGCCTGCCCGTGCTGCCTTGATTAAGAGTGAAAGAGATTTTCACATGCAGCATGTTATGGGACTTTTTAGAAAGCATGTTTTTATTCTATTCTCTTTTGAAAAAGTTTTAGGAGATTCTGAAGGCAGAGAAAAGGGATCCATTTTGGGCACACTGCTTTGAAGCTAAAACCTGCTGTTATCAACAGAGCCAGCAAGTTGTTATTTTTGTTCTACAATCCTTTGCTGACATGGATGCTGGCTGAAACTGTTAAAAAGGGCAAGAAAAGAAAACACAACTATCAGAGAAAGAAAAATGTTAAAAGAAAATGAACAAAAATGTCAATCTGCTGACCATGTTTCAACTGCAATACTGTAGCTGGATAAAAGGATTTTAGTGGTTCTCTTGACATCATCTAAGCATTGCTCAGGTGAAAACTCACACTCTATCTGTGCCAAAAAGCTTACAGCTGGAAACTGAAGTGGCACAGATGTGAGGTCTAGTCTACCAGTATTTACCGAGGACCTTTTTATTTGGTATGTGCCAAAATGTCAACGTCTCAGGTCAGTTTTTTAGGCACAGTTTTCTAGCGGTAAAGCACATTATTAAGAAAAACTATACAGCTTTCCTTTTAGAATATCTTTTACCTGCTACCATTCAATGATAACAGGATGTCGTGCCTTGTATAGAAAACAGAAATTCTAGAACACTGACAGTCATTAGTTGCCAGGAGATTGATGCTAAACCCCAACTTGGCTTCTCTGGAAGAGTCAAAGAGTCCTTTCCAATCAGAAAGAATCTTTGGTAACAGTAAGATGATTAAAAATCATTGCCATTTTGAGAAAATTGTTCAAAAGAGGAGAATAAACACATAGAAGGAGGAGGTTTTGTGTTTTGTTTTGTTTTGTTTTGTTTTGGGGGGGAGGTCTTTAAAACTCACCTTCTTAGCTACAGGATCCCCTTTGGGTTGATGATACGATGGAGACATTTTTACCTGGAAAAAAGGCAAACTTTTTAATACCCTTTCAGTTATAGTCTAGTTTTATTTGATCCACATTCAAAATAATTCACCTAGAAGTAGTATAATGGAGATGAAATAGACATTTTCAAGGAAACAATCGATTTTATGTTTAGTCTCTTTGAAATTTTTCTGGAGGTCAAAAAGTCAGTAGTTAGACAAGATAAAAATATGATTAGGGTAAGAAAAGTGAAACAGATGGTCCAGATTGGTTTTAACTAAATGGTGAAGAATTAAATAGATATAGATCTTTTGTGACAATAAACTGAAGAAATAAAGAATGGTCAGTAATTTGCAGAAGGCCATGCAAAGTATCTATTGTGAATAATATCCCTTTTAAACAAATCATGCACAGAAGAGTTTGATAACAATAGTGAAGGATTTAGAAAAAGTATTGGCCAAACCATAATTAAAGGATATTTAGTCAAAGTAAGAAACAACTGACAGTAAAGGAATATCTTCAAATATTCCTGAAAGGCTGAAAGATGGAGATTGTCAGATTAAAGAAATTAAAAAGGCTCCACTACATGCTGCCTACAAGAAACACACTTTAAATACAAAGGCTCAAATAATTGGGAAAAAGATGGGGGAAAATATAGCATAACAGCTCTAGATTTCAGAGCAAAAACTTTTATCAGGAATAGAGAGGGTCGTTTTATAATAATGAAGGGGTCAATTCATTAGGATATAACAATCCTAAATTTTTGTGTACCTAAAGCTTAAAATATGTGGTACAAACATATTTGTATGTATAGAACTATAAGGAGAAATAAATTTTATAGTCTTAGAGTTCCATACCCCTTTCTCAATAAATGAGAAAGCAAGTAGACAAATAATTAGAAAGGATATAGAAGACTTACATAACACAATCAACTAATTTGATCAGATGGACACTGGCAGAAAACTTCACCACAAAAGCAGAATACTCTTCTCAAGTATACACAGACTAGATCTCTAGAAAAATTCCCAAATACCTGGGGGAATAGGTAACATATTTTCAAATAACCCAGAGATCAAAGGAAAAAGCAAAAGTAAATTATTCTCATTTTTTAGAGATAGGGTCTTGTTCTGTTGCCCAGGCCTGAGTACAGTGGCACAATCATAGCTTACTGCACCTTGACTTCCTAGGCTTAAACAATTCTCCTGCCTCAGCCTTGCTAATAACTGGGATTATAGGTTTACGCACTATGTCTGAATAATTTTTAATTTTTGTAGAGATGGGGTCTTGCTGATACTGAAGTCCTGGCCTTACGTGATCCACCTGCCTCAGCCTCCCAAAGTCCTAGGATTATAGCCATGAGCCACTGTGCTTGGCCCAAAAGTAAATTAGATCCTAGAGACCAAATTCTGAAGATACAGAAAATCTGAATAGCTGTAAAATGAGTAAAATAATTAAATTAGCAATTAAAAACCTCCTGAAAAAGAAAAGCCTAGGACTTTTCGTGGAAGAACCCTAGCAAATATTTAAAAAACGATTAATGATGTCAATCATTCTCAAATTCTTCCAAATAATTTAACTTAATTTTACTTCCTGACTTATTCTATGAGGTATCATCCTGATACCAGGGCCAAGACACTGTAAGAAAACTAGAGATTAACGTCTCTCATGAATGTTAATGTAAACCCCCCCAATAAAATACTAGAATATCAAATTCAATAGCCTATTTTATACACCATGACCAAGTGAGATGTATCCCAGAACATAAGAATAATATGATAATCAATCAGTATAATATAACATTAACAGAAAGAAGGGGGAAAAACTACATGATCATCTCAATTGGCACAGAAAAATCATTTGACAAAATAAAATAACCTGATTATGACAAAGTAGAATTAGGAAAGAACTACCTCAACATATTAAAGGTCAGATATGGAAAACCCACAACTAACATCATACTCAATGGTGAAAGACTGAAAGCTTTTCCTCTAAGATCAGCACAAGACAATGGCTACTTTCAGCACTTCTATTCAATGTAATATTGAACGTTCTAGTCAAAGCAAGCAGGCAAGAAAAATAAAAGGTACTCAAGGAAAAAGTAAAATTATTTCTGTTGGTAGGTGACATGATCTTACACATAAACACCCTAAAGATTCCACACAAAAAAAGAAAAATTATAATTGGTAAATAAATTCAGAAAAGTAGCAGGATATAAAATCAATACATGAAAAGCAGCTATATTTCTATATACTGACAAGAACTGGAAAAGAAAATTAAGGAAACAATTCCATTTACTATTGCATCAAGAAAAAAAAATAGAAAAGAAAAGAAAATATTTGGGAATAAACCTAGCCTAGGAAGTGAAAGAATTGTGTACTAGAAACTACGAAACATTGTTGAAAGAAATTAAGGATACAAATAAATGGAAAAATATTCCATGTTCATGGATTCAAAGACTCAATATTATTAAGATGTCAATACCTGTACTACCCAGTCTACAGATTCAATCCAGTCCCTATCAAAATCCCAATGATTTTTTTTCAGAAATAGAAAAATCTATCCTGAATTCACATATAATCCCAAGAGACTGTGAATAGCCAAAACAATCTTGAAAAAGAACAAAGTGAAGGTCTCACACTTCCAGGTATTAAAACTAACTACAAAGCTACAGTAAACAAAACAGGTAGTACTGGCATAAAGACATACAGACTAATCAAACACAATAGAGATCCAGCAATAAACCTTCACATACATGGTTAAACGATTTTTGACAAAGGTGTCAAGACCCTTAGGAGGGAAAGGAAATTCTCATTAATAAATGATGTTGAGAAAACTGGATATCCACATGCAAACGAATGTGAAGTTGGACCTTTACCCTATACTCTATAGAAAAATTAATTCAAAGTGGATCTCAGACCTAAATGCTGGAGCTAAAACTATAAACTCATAGGAGAAAATATAAGAGAACAGTTTCACAACACTGAATTTGGGAATGATTTTTTTGGATATGACACCAAAGGCACAAACAACAATAACAAAATATTAGACAAGCTGGACTTCATCAACTTTTGCATGTTAAATGACATTATCAATAGAGTAAAAAGGCAATCCAAAGAATTGAAAAAAATTTACAAATGATATATATGATCAAAGATTCATATTGAGAATATATGTACAGAACTCCTAAAGGAAATTGGAAAAATAAACAACCTGATTAAAAAATGAGCAAAGGACTTGAACAGATCTTTTTCCAAAGAAGATTCACAGATGGCTAATAAACATGAAAAGATGCTCAATATCATTAGTCATTCAGGAAAGCAAGTCAAAACTTTGCTCCACTGCATACCATCAGAATAGTTGAAACTAAAATGACTGACTTCATATGTCAAATCTATTAAGAGTAGAGTATACTGTGGCTCAGTGGGCAGGGTCCCATATACCAAGGGTGGTGGGTTCAAACCTGGTCCCAGCCAAACTGGAAAAAAAAAAAAAAAAAAAAAAATAGCTGGGCATTGTGGCGGGCGCCTGTAGTCCCAGCTACTCAGGAGGCTGAGGCAAGGGAATCCCCTGAGCCCAGGAGTTGGAGGTTGCTGTGAGTAGTGCAATGCCACGGCACTCTATTGTGGGCGATAAAGTGAAACTTGTCTCTAAAAAAAAAAAAAAAAAAAAAGGGTAGAGTATAAAAGTCTTAACACAACAATTAAGTAAGTGAGGTGAAGGCTATGTTAACTAGGTTGACGTAAGCATTCCAAATTGTATATAAAATCAGTACATCGTACCCCATAAACACATTAATGTACACAGTTATGATTTAATAAAAAAAAAACATAAAATGACTGACTATCCCAAGGATATGGAGGAATTGGAGCCCTCATACACTGCTAGTAGGGAAGGAAAATGGTACAACTACTTTGAAAAAACAAACTTTCTTAAAATGATGAACATCCATGTGCCATATGAGACAGACATTCTATTCCTAGCTATTTCCCAAATGAAATGAAAGTTCATGAGCAGTCCATACAAAGACTTACATGCAAATCTACACAAGAGCTTTCCCTTTATTAGCCAGAAACTAGAAAAATCTGAATATTCACAACAGGTAAATGATAAACAAATTATGGTACATCTATAAAATGAACACTGCTCAGGAGTAAGGAATGAACTCTTGATACAATAATACAGACAAATATCAAGTAATTATGCTGAGTGAAAGAAGTCAGATAAAGTTCTGAAGTAGATAAAAATAGTTCCATTTATCTAAAATTCTATAAAATGCCAACTAATCTATTCTAACAGAAAGATAATCAGTGGTTACCAAGGAAGAGAAGGGAGGATTTGAGTACATTTTTGGTGTGATACATTCATAGATGTATAGATATGTCAAATTTGTACATCCTGTATATGTGCAGTTTACATCAATTATTTCCTTAATAAAGCATTTAAGGAATTTTGTAGAATGTAGCCATAACAAAGGTTAGAAAGAAACTTATAGCTTTATGTGCTATAATGGAAAATAACAAAAGTTTAAAATAAAAGACTTAAGTTTCCAATTTAAAAAAGTTCAAAAAGAAGATCAAAGTAAAACTAAAATAGAAAAAAAAGAAATAATAAGGAGCAAAAACCAATGGGAAAAAAAAATAAAATAAAACAGAGAAGAGAAAATTAACAAAGCCAAAAATTGGTTCTTTGAAAAGATCGACAAAATTGATAAACTGCTATTAACATTGATCAAAAAAAGAGAATACAAATTATCAAGATATATTACAACATGCTACATAATTTACAGAAATTAAAAAATAGTAACAGCCTATTGTTTGATCACAACCAATTACAGATTCCTTTCTTCCTTCTCCACTCCCACTGTTTCACTTGACTAGCCAAAAAAAAAAAAAAAAAAAAAAAAAGGAGCCTAAGAGTCTATATGAACAAATTAATGCTAATAAATTTGACAAATTAAATGAAAAGGACACATTCCTTAAAAACAGAACTTACAAAAATGAATCCAAGACAGAAAATATGAAGTCTTATATCTATTAAAGAAATTAAATTTGTTACCAAATACTTTTCCACAGTGAAAATTCCTAGTTCCCATGCTTTTTAGCAGTGAATTTTAGCAAATATTAAGTATACAAAGACTACCATATGAAAATGGAATATCAACTTATTAATTTATGAGGGAAAATATAATTATTAATGTAAGTAGTTTGTACTTTTCTAGTTTGAAAGATACTAGATATCATCTACCTAGAATGAGGTAGAAGATGTGTAAGAATTGGGTAAGCAATTGCACTCAAAATCTCCAGCCTCTTTCAACTATCACAATCTAATTATAATAGCCTATAGTACAGATAATAAAGATATTTCCTATCACTGAGGGATCACTGTTCAAGCAGGACCATGTCACAGGCCTTTTTGCTTTCTCCCTCTGACTTTAAGAATAACTTCAGAAAAATACCTTAGGCTCAATGATCAAACAACTGGCTGTCCAAACTGCCCTTTCAGATTCAGCAGGTCTGTAAAAATTAGACTTGACAGTCTTTGCTATAACATACCATGGCATTAATACTCTGGAATTCATTCCAGATGTCTGATGTATGTCTGATGTCTAAAACTGATCCTGGTATGCTCTTTTTGAAAAGGGAGAAAGTAGATTTTCAAAGCAAAGTAGATATTTAAGCTTAAAAAATGACCTCATGAAAGAATCTGCAGACTTTTTACAAACAAGCTAAGAACTAGATGTGTTGGTGGACAATTTATCTGAGAAGGCTGTTCTCCAGAGATTAAGTCAGAGGCAACAGAAATAGTTCAGCATCCTTCATGAAAGGTCTTATTTTATTCATTTAACAGGATTCCTTCTGGAAATATCTTAGGCAATGAAACTTAAAAGAGACACTTTAAATCCAGGTGAGCAAATACTAGATCTGAGGATATGAATGATATACTATGCTATGGCCTTAAAAATGAGCTTTATGTGATCTTTGTTAGTAAAACAATTTTTCACTTAGAGAAGCAAATTGACCTGAAGTTGAAAACCAACAGTTTATATTGCTTTTTAAAAAACAAGCCTTAATTTTTCTGGTTACAAAAGAAACACTGATGGAAATTTAGAAAATACAAAAGAATAAACAAAACAAATTAAAATTATGGACAATGCAGCAGTAACTGCTATTAACATTTGAAATCACACCATTCTGTGATCTCTTTATATTGCACGCTATGACTATTTACTTCATTATATCACTATCCTTCTATAACATGGCTTTTCATGGCTACGAAGTGGTTTGTTCACTGTACCAACATACCATAACTAATTCGACCAACTGTTAGCTACTGAGACATTTAGATTGTTTTCATTTTTTTAAAAATTATTAATAATGTTGTTATAAGAATCCTGACAAGGCCAGAGATAGTGGCTCACACCTGTAATCCTAGCACTCTGGGAAGCTCAGGAGGAAGGATCCTTTGAGCTTAGGAGTTTAAGACCAGCCTGAGCAAGAGTGACGCCCTATCTCTACTAAAAATAGAAAAATTAGGCAGGTGTTGTGGTGGGTGCCTGCAGTCCCAGCTACTTGGGAGGCTGAGGCAAGAGGATCATTTGAGCTCTGGAGTTTGAGGTCATGAGCTAGGCTAAGGCCGTGGAACTATAGGAAAAAAAAAAAAAAAAGAAAGAATCTGGATAACACTTGTCCTAAGAGTGTAAACATCTAAAACTACATATTGCTAATATTTCTCCTGAAAAGTAAAATGGGTCCACAAACCCTCTTCCTGTAATTCTAAAATCCAAAAGCTCTGAAACCAAAAGGACTGTTTTCTTAAAAACATTTGGCAGGAATGTTTTTGGGAGGTCAGTAGAACCTGACCTGAACAGAAGAAAGACAGGTTTGTCACAGTCTTCTCTTTTAAAAGCATTTGATTATGGGACACTGCCCTAGTCCACACTGGGAATGGTGTATGATATGCAATGCAGGCACCACATTACCTTTCTTTTACCACTTTCAAGATGCCATTTTAATGTCTTCTGGCCTCCATGTTTTAAAAATGAAATGTCAGCCATCATTCTTATTGTCTTATCTTTGGCTCCTTTTATGATTTCTTCTTTGTCTTTGGTTTCAGCAGTTTAATTATGACTATGATTCGTCATAGTGTCTGGGTATGGTTTTCTTTATATTTATCCTGTGAGAGCAGCAGTTCTCAACCTGTGGGTGGTGACCCACAAGAACTGTATTAAAGGGCTGCAGCATTAGGAAGGTTGAGAACCACTGTGGTAGAGATTTTATGAGCTTTTTGGATCTATGGTTAGTGTTTTTTACTAAATTTGGTTTAATTTCAGATATTATTAGGTCTGACTTTCCCAGGCCTTATTCTCTTTCTCCTCATGTTCCACACACATACAGATAGGCACAAACACACAAATATATCAACAATATACATATTACATACATTTAAAATTATATATGTAGTGTAGAGATAAAGTTCCTGTGAAATTTAAAAAGTAAACTAACTTAATAAAATAGTAAACTAATTTAAATTGCACATGAACTTCATGTCCACCCTGTAGATGGTAGACTTCTTGATACTGTTCACAGATCACCAAGAGCTTGCTTTACTTTTCTTTTCAATTCTTTTCACCTCTGTGTTTCAGTTGCCATTATTTCTATTGAACTGCGTTCAAATTTACTGATAAACTTTTTTTGTCATTGTTAAAAATGCTACGGATATTGGGCGGATCGTGTGGCTCAAAGGAATAGGGCGTCGACCCCATATGCTGCAGGTGGCAGGTTCAAACCTAGCCCCAGCCAAAAACTGCAAAATCTGCAAAAAAAAAAAAAAAAAAAAAAGCTATGGATATCTAATAAAATTTTCGTTTTATGTATGTTTTATAGGTTTAGAATTTATTGATTTTATTTCATAGTTTCTATTTCTGTGCTGAGATTTCTCCCATGTGTTCAGTCATCCTACTAATCTTTTCCTCTATATCTTTTAATGTATTTATAATTTCTATAAATTCCTTAACTGCCAAGTCCAACAACTACATCATTCATAGGTCTGCTTCTATTGATGTTTTTCTCTTAATTATAGGTTGCATATTCCTCCTCCTTCCTACTGATTCTGATAGTTTGGGCTTCAGCTTTGGTAGATTTATTTTGCTTTGCCCTTAGGCTTTGGAAAGCCCTTAGTCCTTAATCATGGTCCTTGGGCAATTTCAACACAAAAATTAAGGTATGTATGTATGTATTTTGAGATAGAGTCTCTCTATGTCGCCCTTAGTAGAGTGCCATGATGTCAAAGCTCACAGAAACATCAAATTCTTGGGCTTAACTCTTGCCCTTGGCCTCCCAAGTAGCTGGGACTACAGGCATCCACCACAATGCCCGGCTATTTTTTGTCATAGTTGTCATTGTTTAGCTGACCCGGGCCAGGTTCGAACCTGCCAGCCTCAGTGTATGTGGCTGGCGTCATAATCATCTAAAGTGCGCCGAGCCTAAGGTATTTATTAATCCCTCTAATACAGCAGCATTTACATGCAAAACTTAGCAGTATGCATCTGCTGACATTTTTACTTAGTTTTTTAGTTCTCCTGATGCTGCTTTCTGCTGGGTTTCTTGAAGAAAGCAAGAACCTTTGCTTACATGCAATTTGGAAACCTGTAAAGAAAAATTCAGGATCTTTTCTCTATGATGCTCCCCTTTTGGAGATTTCCCCCCTCAATTTAGAGCTGCTTTAGTGTCTTGAACTTTGACCTCTCTTTCTTAATCCCAGTAAGAATGCTACTTTCTGGGGGTGATGCTCAAGGAGTAGGGCACCAGCCCCATATGCCAAGGGTGGTGAGTTCAAACCCAGCCCCAGCCCCCCCCCCCCAATAAAGAAAAAAAAAAAAAATGCAACTTTCTATGCATGCTTTTTCTGCAGTACTGCCAGGCAAACCAAGAAGTACTCTAGGGAAAAGCTAGTTAAATGTAGAGCTCCTCCAGTTTGCTTCCCTTCTTTCGAAGTTTATGTTCCCTACAGTTTCTGCCTACTTTCAGTTGTTTTCCAAACAATGTTTTATGTTTTTCATATTTTGTCTAGACTTCATAATTGTTATTGGCAGAAAGGTTCATTCAATATAGGCTACGGTACCATCATTGCAATTAGAACTCTACTATATTTCTTCAAAGACTTTTTCTGTACTCTCTCTACCTCTGCTTCTTCTAGGACTCCAATTAGATATGCATTTGGGAACGTGAAGTGTCCTAAAGTTCCCTGACGATAGGATGACTGCTATTGCTACAAAGTTAAGTCCACTAATCACTTGTTCTCCATGCACTTAGTCTCATCTAGTGTGCCCTCCATCTCAAACACTGCAGTTTTAACCTCTAGATGTTCTATTGGCATTTTCTAACTTCAATATCTCTATTTAACATATTTAATATCTTTTCTCTAGCTTCTTTAACATGTAGAATACAATTACAATAACTTTAAAGGTCTTTGCCTACTAATTCTATCATTGCGGGGTCATTTTTAATGGACTTTTTTTTTTTTTTTTGTCTCCTCATTATGACCTGTATTTTCCTGCTTCTTTGCATGACTGATAATTTCTGGCCAAATGTCAGATGTTGTGAATTCTACCTTGTTGAATATTGGATAATTTTATAATTCTTGGTATATTCTTGAGCTTTGGTCTGGGATGTAGTTTAAGTACTTGAAAATAGTTTTGATCTTTTTAGATTTTGCTTTTAAGCTTTGTTAGATGGGATCAAAGCAGCAGTTAGTCTGAGCTTATTTTTTCCACACTACTGAGGCTAAGACTTTACTTAGCATTCTCATACTGCCCTATGCATTACAAAGTTTTCCAGTTTAGCTGGTAGATATAGTCATTATTCTTGCCTGTGTGTTACTTTGGGACACTAACTCATCTAATCCTTTTAGGTGGCACCTCTTTTTTCTTTCTTTTTTTTTTTATTTTAACCCTCAAATAGTTTCCTCACACAAATGGCTGTGTACTCAACTGAACAACGTCCCCTTCTGCAGCTCTGGCGCTCTCCCTCTGTGTGGCTCTCTCCTGCCCAACATCCTGTCTGTGGATTTTAGCCACTTTGGTTTCCCAGACTCGTAGCTCTGTCTCCTTGACCTGGAGAGACTGATAGGTTCTACCTTGGCTCCTCCTCTGAGTAGCGGTTTGGAAGCTTCATCTAGGCAGTAATATGGGGGCAATCCTAGCATTTATGTCATTTGTTTCTTGTCTTTCAAAGGTCACTATTTTTTATTGACTGACGTCCAATGTCTTACTTAAGAAGCATTATTTTATATATTTTCCCTGCAAGAAACTTCAAGTTCATCTTGTTCATAAATAGAAGTCCTGTGTTACCTTTATAAAATCCAAAAAATTCTGAATTCTGGACATATCTGGACATAATTACTTAGATAAGGGATTGTGAATTTGTACAAATATGCATTCCCAGTAATAGTGCAAAAAAGTATCTGTGTCCTCACAACCTGATGAGTATCAATACATATGTATTTTTTTTCTTTTTTTTTTTTTTTTGAGACAGAGCCTCAAGCTGTTGCCCTGGGTAGAGTGCTGTGGCATCACAGCTCACAGCAACCTCCAACTCCTGGGCTCAGCTCACAGCAACCTCCAACTCCTGGGCTCAAGTGATTCTCTTGCCTCTGCCACCCAAGTAGCTGGGACTACAGGTGCTCACCACAACGCCCGGCTATTTTTTGGTTGCAGCCATCATTGTTGTTTGGTTGGCCCAGACTGGATTTGAACCCACCAGCTCAGGTGTATGTGGCTGGCACCTTAGCCACTTGAGCCACAGGTGCCAAGCCAATACATATGTATTTTTAATTTATGCCAATTTTATTAAATATTTAAAAAAAATTTCCCAGTTTTTATTGATTGACTGAGACAGAGTCTCACTCTGTCACCCTGGGTAGAGTGCGCCATAACGTCATCATAGCTCATAGCAACCTCAACTCTTTGAGCTTGAGTGATCCTCTTACCTCAGCCCTTTGAGTAGCTGGGACTACAGGCACCTGCTACACCACCTGGCTAGTTTTTCTATTTTCGTACAGAGGGAGTCATGCTCTAGGTCAGGCTGGTCTCAAACTTCTGAGTTCAAGCAATCCCCCTGCCTTGACCTCCCAGAGTGCTAGGATTATAGGTGTGAGCCGCTGTGCCCAGATAAAAAAAATTTCCCAGTTTCATAAGTAAAAGCAATTATATCGTACTGTTGTTTTAACTTGCATTTTTTAGAACACTGGTAAAATTTAGTGGGTTTTTTTTTTTCACATTTTACTAGACAAGAGAATCTTTTAATGTCCTAATCTCATATTTCCATCAAAGCCTTAGTTCTACATAAAAATGGAAAACACTTTTGTGGTATTATTGCCATCCTTAGTTCTCTTGGACACAAGCCTTTCCTATGTTTTAAAGAGAGATGTACAAATTCACAAAACATTAAGAGTCTGATGGTTACACAGCTCTGGAGAAGAGGTAAGGACTGGGGTGGTACTACAGATGTGGCTATCCATCCATTTTCAATGATCACAATCATTGGGTCGTATAATTTCCTTTGTTTTAAACTCTTGGTTGTTTCCAAAGAATAAAAACCAAGCCCTTTACCAGGGTCTGTAAGGCTATTCAAGCTCTGCCTACCTATCTCTTCAACCTCATGCCTTGTCATTCTCCCTGTTTGGCACTATGTTCCAGCTACTGAACTTTTCTCAGTTCCTTGAACAAGTCATTGCCTGCTCAGATCCTTTTTGCCCACTGCTCCCTCTTGCCTGAAACATTTTTCACATAGCTGGTACCACTCCTCCTTTAGGTCTTAGCTTAAATGTTATTTCTGCAGGCAGATATTCCCTGACCACGTAATCAAAGTAGATTTCCCTCATGTTATTCTCCCTGTAACATTCTAGTCCTTCCTTTCACATTATGTACCCACCTCAATTTGAAACTATATATTTGGAATAATGTTGTTTTTTTTTTGTTTGTTTGTTTGTTTTTGTAGAGACAGAATTTCACTTTATCACCCACGGTAGAGTGCTGTGGCGTCACATAGCTCTCAGCAACCTCCAACTCCTGGGCTTAGGCGATTCCCTTGCCTCAGCCTCCCAAGTAGGAATAACGTTTTGGTTTTTTTTATTCAAGTATGATCTTGTTCCCTTACTAGATGGTAAACTACATGATGGTGGGAACTATGGGTATTTTTGGTCACCATTGTGTATTCACTCCAAGAGGAGCATCTGGTCCAAGGCAGGCGCAGTGGCTGAAGTAATGCACCACCAAGTACTAGAGTGTAATAACAAGATTATTGGGAAATGGGCAAAAGTCTCCTCAGTTTCATTATAATAGGGTCACTGCTTATTTCCGTGCACTTCTGAGACATATTAATCTTCATATAATTTATAAGTTTAATTTTGAAGATATCCTTTTGAGAAATGTTGCTATTGCCAAACACTGAAATCTAATTTTTTAGTATTTAATTTGAATATAACTTGTTTATAACAGGAGCTAATATTATTTAAAATGGACAACTGAAAACATGACATTAAAACCAGTGTTTCTATTTCATTAAATGGCGTGTAAGGCAAATCTGCAATGCATAGTGGGAGTTCAAAATAAATAAGAAATATACAATGGTCAACAGAAAATTATTTCTAGTGAACATAAATAAATATTATTTACTGAATAATTACCTGAAAGTTGTAAATACTTCCCTCTGACATTATTTATTTACCCTAAAAGTCAATATATTTTCTTAGACAACTCTGAAAACCAAGATAAAACCAATCCTAAGTATGAGCTAAAAACAAAAAATCAGCATATTTCATTTAATTTTCTCCTTTTGTGATTGATGAAGGATGTTTGGGCAGCTATTGTATATTTCCAGTTGCTTTCGAATTTTATCTCTTAGTGGAAAGTCAAAAAGCCTCTGATATCTAATGTTCTTGGCTCCTACCAGTGAGGGCTGATTTCTAGCAACACATTATAAAACTCCCAGGGAGTATCTAAATGCTCTTGCTTTTCTAGGTTTTAAAAGGAATAACAACCGGAATCTTCTAGCACATGATAATGTGTTGCTTTTTACCTAATCTCATGAACTGCAAACTCTATTAATAAAATAATTTTTAAACTGAAATCAGTGAATCTTAAGTTATTTTTTGAATGTACATAAAGTTGTCTGTTAACCAACAATTATTATTTTTAAAGAATAGCAAGTTAATTTCTTCTAGTGCTAATCAGTGCCAGTGAAGATGGTTATTTGCCATCATGAATTTAATGAAGGAATAATTCAAGATTAAGTTCAAATTATTTGATACAATTAATATTAGTAAATTAACATTTGTTGAGAAAATATAATAGGACATTAAATACCTCAACTGAAATTTGTCTCTCTGTACTTCATCTGTGGGTAATATGAAGAGAAATAAAAAAGAGAATCAGACAGACTTATAAGATCTATTCTGCAGACCTAAAGGTTTCAGATTAAGCTATTGTGAGTGGGGGTGAGAGAGGATGGGGGAAGATAAAGAAAGAAAGGAATGTGGGTCATTTCTCCTATTTGTGCAGAATAAAAAGTGCTTATTCTAGAGGAAAGTTGGCTTTCTGGGAAATAACTCCCACTATGTATGTGTGAACTTGTTGGTAGGCAATAATATGTCTGAGTTATTGGGAGTACTATATATATTGATCAGCTATGAAAAAAGAAGTGAGATAAGAGAGGCAAGAACAAAGACTTTATCTGCCAGGACCACATTTTTGAGGTTCTGTTGCATCTTATCAAGAACCAGAAATTGAAGAAGTAAAAATCAATTAATACAAGTCTTAGAAAAAGATGAAACAAAAAGCTAACTGGTAAAAGAAGTGCATAGCAAAGGCAGAAAGAAAGTTTAAATGCATTCACTGAGTAAAAGGTGAAAACTGACTGGAATTTTCAACTTGATTTCCTACTCACTGAGGCCCTCATTTGTGCTCTCCTCTATGCATTGCACAGTAACTTAACCAGAGATGACAGATTTTCAAAGGCAATTATTAGAGCAAAGTAAAACTTTCACGTAATAACATTTAACAAAAGCCATCATAGTACAGAATTCGTATTTTCACTTAAAATTTTCTTACAATTGGAAATGTGAATGGTTCACACAATGGTGAGAAATCTTAATTAGCATTGCCTACATAGTATGGATATATTTTAAAAGTCAGGTTTCAATTAAGCCAGAATGATAAACAGAATAGGCTGGAAGCAGGAAAATTGGAAAAATGATGGTCCTATACACTTCAGTTCAAAACTGCCCCTCCCTCTCTGGGCTACAATAAAGTGCCTTCAGCTATAAAATAAGGGATATATCACTTTCATAAACTGTGAAGACATAACATAAAAACATCTAATGCATGGATAGTATAAATTTCACTTCCTCTTCCTTCTTATGTTACCAACCCACTATATCTTTTTACATTATCTATGTAAGAAAATAAAGGAAGACAGAGCTAGAGGGAATTTTAAGAAAAACCAAAATAGTTTTCATTTTAGCTTGTAAACCATCATTCAGAAGCTCTAGATTTAATCTTACTGGAGTTTACTAAGCAACAAAAAGGCTGGGTCATCTCCCTATCCAGGAGAATGGTATAACCTCAGAAACAAAGCTACTGTTGACAACTGCATTTAACAATATGTTGGGCACGTATAGACTTCCCCTTTCTAGATGCTGGAGAGAAGGTAGGAGGACAGTCAGTGTAACAGATTATTGTCTTTCTTCACTCCTGAGGTGTGGGGATGTGGGAAGAGGGCAATCAATGTAGTGTAAAGGCTTCAAAATCCAACACTCATTTATGAAAAAATTCTAGGCAAAAATGGAATAAAAGAGAATTTCCTAAATATGATATAAAGATTACATATAAAAAGCCTATAATTAACATTACCCTTACAGGTTAAAATTAAAAACAAAACACTTTTTTCCTAAGATAAAGAACAAGCCAAGGATGTCTACTCCCTAGTCCTACTCAACACTGTGCTGAAGGTCAAAGCAACAAGTCAAGAATAAGAAATAAAAAGCATAAGATTAAAAAGGAAGAAATAAAATGGTCTTTTTTGTTATATAACATGATTGTGTACATAGAAAAAAATCTAAAGAAAGTACTAGTATTAGTAAACTTAACAAGGTCATTGGATACAAGGCCAATACACAAAAATTAATTCTATTACTGTACACTAGCAATGAACACTTGGAAATTGAAATATATAATAAAACAGTAAAATACACAATAGCACAACTATCATTAAATACTTAGAAATAAATCTTACAAAGCATGTGCAAGATTTATATATTGAAAACTAGAAAACACTGATGAAATAAATAAAAAAAGATCATATAATATTCATGGATTAGAAGATTAAATAGTGTTGAAATGTTAACTCTTTCTAAATTGATCTACAGATTCAACATAATCCCAATAAACCCCGGAATGTTTCTGTAGAAAGTAACAAGCTTTCAACTTTATAATGAAAGGCAAAGGAAGTAGAATGGTTAAATAATAGTTAAATATTAGAAAGAAGAATGAAGTTGGAGGACTCTCACTACCTGATAACCAGGTCTAAAGCTACGTTATTGAAGAAAGGACAGACACAGAGATCAATGGGACAGAAGAGACAGCTTGAAAACAGACCCACAGATACAACATCAATTGATTTTTGTCTAAGGTACAAAGGCAATTCAATGAATATCCACATGCAAAAGAATAAACCTCAATCCATACTTCACATCCTGTATAAAAATTAACTCAAAATGGATCAGTGGTTGCCAGGTGTTGAGGGTGAGGGTGGGGAGGGGAAATTGTATACTAAGAGATAGTAGGGACTTCTGAGGGGGAAAAATACTGCTCTATATCTCAACTGTGGAGGTGGCTGTCAAAATTCACAGAGGGTCAATTTTACTGTTTGTAAATTAAAGAAAAAAGGTCCATTTTAGTGCCCAGTCCTATCTAGGAAGGAAGAGTTACCTAATTGATAACACCCAGGCAATATTACTATAGGGCCATTCATAACCAACTATGATTTCATGTATATTATTGTACATTACAAGAGAGGGGGAAAAACTGAAGTGCCTCAAGATGTAATGCCTTAAGTATTTGCATAAAGGTTCTACCATCTGGATTTGGATTTAGCTTGAAAAACGCTGGACGTCACAGGGCCTATCTTTCCTTCCTGAATGCAACTAAATATGCATGTGGGATATCTAATTCAAAAATTTTTCATTATGAAAATCATACTGGACATCTTTATCTGTATGTTCTGCAGATGTCTCTAACTCCAACAGTGAACTCCTTATCTTACCTCCAAAGTTGTTTATTGTTCTCTGTCTTACTAAATAGTACACCATTCATTCAGTTATTTAATTATAAAATCTGGATACTGCTTTAGATGCCTCTTCCTGCCTTATCTCCTCCATCCAATGAAGTTATTGGGAAGTGATAATTCTACTTCTCAAACATGACATCTCTGCTGTGAAGCAGAAAAGAGCATGGAACTAGAAGTTGAGTGTAACTACACCTACAGGGTGAAAGAGTGTGTAATGAGCTGAGACTCACAAGGTGAGCAGGGACCACGGGGATCAGGTGGATGTTCATGCTCATCTCAAACACACACTCTTCTCCATCCCTACTGCTACCATTCTAGGACGCACAACTTAACGCTTTTCACCTCTAAATGACTTCAAGAGCCCAGTCTCCCTGCATCCATTCTTGCTTCCCTTTTAATCATTTTCTGCATTTCATTTAGAGTGCTCTCTTAAAAATACTATTCTGAAAAAAAGAATACTATTCTGGTGAGATCATATTTCTTCCTTAAAACCCCTCAATGTCCTTCCTGTTCTTTCAGCACAACATCAAAATAATTAACAAGGTCCTTGCTTTCCTCATGAGCCTCATCTTAATACCACTGTCATTCAATTCCCCTCTAGATTCAATCATTCAACTTCTACTTCTATGTTTATTCTATACAATGTTCCTCTGCCTGCAATACTTCTCCTCCTGCCCACCCGGCACTTACACTTGTCTAGCTGACTTTTTCCCTTCAGAGGCAGCTGACATGGCCTTTCTAGGAAGCATTCCATGATCCCTCGTGTATAGTTTAGGTCTACTCATCATCTGTCCCTATAGTAAAGTTCATCTGTAGGTGACTATGGTATAATAAAAAATATGTATGTGGCCTTTGCCTCAGGTTCCCAGCACAGAGTGGTAGGTGTGTCTTTTGTGTGCTAAAGACATGACTGGCAGCTGAAAACCCCTAAATAGCTTCAGCAGGAGAGCTGCTTGCCAGAAAGATCAAGCCATGATTAGAGGTTTGGAACTTTGAGCCCCATCTCCCAACCTGCAGGAGGGGAGAAAGGCTGGAGATTGAGTGCAATCACCAATGGCCAATCATGACTACCTAATAAAATCTCCATAAAAAATCTCTAAATTGTAAGGTTCAAGGAGTTTCTGTGTTGATGAAGACACTGAAGTGCTGGGGAGGTGGTGGACCCAGAGAGGACATGGAATCTCTGCCACTCCTTGGCCCCACCCTTACTTCCAACCCTGCCCTATGCATCTCTTTATCTGGCTGTTCCTCAACTGTATCTTTTATAATAAATGAATAAATATAAATAAAGTGTTTTTCTGAGTTCTACGAATCATACTAGTCAATTATCAAATCTGAAGGAGGTCACAGGGACCTCTGAATTTGTAGCAAAGTTAGGCAAAAGTGTGGGTAGCCTGGGTAACTCGCTTGTAGCTGGCATCCAAACTGAAGGCAGTCTTGTGGGACTGAACCCTCAACCATAGAGTATAACGATTCTGACATTAACTCCAGGTAGTATCAGAATTGAACTGATTTTTTCAATACTGATTTGGTACCCAGAGAATTAACAGAATTAATTGGAATTGGTGTTGGAAAAGATAGCACATATTTGGAAATATGTCAGAAAAACATTTGAGAGTACTTATTCAAAATCTGTTTATAATTTCATTGACTATAAACTCCACAAGACAAGACTGTGTTTGTCTTACCTACCATTATGTCCCTAGCACCAAGCATGGTGCCCAGCACATCATTCAATACATGCTACACAAATACATAAATGGAATGCCCAGCACTAGAGGGCAAAAATTCTAAATTGTTACCTGGAAGAGGAACTAGTCATGAGGTCTTCCCTGTTCTGCTTCTGATACAACATTGAAAGCTGATGAAACAGAAAGAGAAAACTAACAGGTCCAACTTTTCACAATGCGATGTGAGGGCTGACTACAGGACAAGACGGCATAAAGGCAGGAGTAAGAAGTAGCAATGCGATGACACTTCAGAGAGGAAGCAGAACTGAGCTGGATCAGAAGTGATCCAGTCACAGCTCTGGAAACTTCTCCACACTGAGTACCTCATGTTGTCAAGTTTCACTCTCCTTAAAGTTATTAACCAGAAGAGTTCAAACTCTGCTCCAATTCCTGCTTTTAAAAAAGGTTGTAAATCCGGGATATGGTGGCTCACGCCTACAATCCTAGCATTCTAAGAGGCTAAGGAGGGAGGATCCCTTAAGCTCAGGAGTTTGAGACCAGCCTGAGCAAGAGTGAGACCCTATCTCTATTAAAAATAGAATAAAATTAGGCAGGTGTCATGGTGGGCACTGGTAGTCCCAGCTATTCAGGAGGCTGAAGCAAGAAGATCACCTGAACCCAGGAGTCTGAGGTTGCTGTGAGCTAGGCTGATGCCATGGCATTCTAGCCTAGATAACAGAGTAAGACTCTGTCTCAAAAAAAAAAAAGTAAAATAAATAAAAATAATCTAGTCTATTAGTTACACTCCAATGGGAATAAAAAATTTCTCTGTGGAACACAATATTACAGCAGGTTCTTTGAAGAAAGTTACTCAAACGAGAAAACCATGTACAGAACATACAAGTGGAGACTCCGTCCATCAGCAGCCCTGCTTCACAGTGGTAAGTATTGCAAATACTCATTTGTATTTGCTGACCTGTTATTCTGTCAAAGGTTCTTAAAAGCAGGCTCATGTGTGTACATTCTACCTGTTCAATTAGATCTTACGCTTCTCACAAGCAGAAAATGATTTCTGTTACTCTCTGATCCATGTTTTTTAGTGCTGTATAGAGAGGAGAGGCTCTTCAACGCTAAAGAAGACTGAACAGAAGACTTCATGCACTCAGTACCCACCAGGTATATTTGCTGAGGTCCATAGGACCTGAAGAAAATGAGGCCACGCCTAAATGGCAGGGGTAAGACAAGCCTATCCTTTCATTGCCATGAACACATCTTACCTGTGATGGGGCTATCCTTCCCTTTTTAATTTCAGATGAATTGTCACTTAGTTTTCCTGCTTTATTACTTGAACTGCATTTGTAACAGGTCCATCTTGTCTGGCCCTCAATTTCTGTGGTGCATTCTTTGTTTTGTAGACAGAATGAGTGATACAAATGGCCGCAGCTGCAAAATCAAGGCAACCAATTTGTACTTTTCATTATCATAAAATCCATAAACATAAGCTATGATAAGAATGTGCTTATAAGCAATAATGATTTCTAATAAGCTGGAATGCAGTTAATTAGAGTGCTGTATAGGATAAGACATAAGAAAAGAAATACATTTGTTGCTCTTGTCTTTTTTTAAAAATCCAGGGTCCTTATGAAAAAGGAAGAAAGGTAAAGTCCAGTGGACAGAAACAAATGAATCCCTCCTAGCCTTACCGATGAGCCGAACACATTGAAACTTGCATGGATGAATCAGAAAGGACAATGTCGACTTGTTTCTTGGAAGTGAAATAATAGACCACAACACAGTCTGTCTGAAAACTCTCATGGGGACCTATGCATTTGTACACTTAAGTTGTAAGTCGGAACCAGAACCACAGTTCTTGGATACAAACCACCTAGAGGATGAGATAAGCTTCTGCTCATTTCTCAAACTATGAAACTCTAAACAGTCTTTTTAGATAGTTTGAAGAAATGAGAATTGGGAAAAATAATTATAATAATAAGTGGGCTGCCTCATCCAATTCAGGCAAATATTTAATTAAACATTTACAAAATTGTCTTTGCTAGAGTAAATCTTTACGTTATTTCTGTGACGACATTCCCTACTGATTATGTAAATTACCAAACCAGTCTCCTAGAAGCTGAGTGTTGAGTGGGATTCTCAGTCTTCTTTACTGATTTCTCTTCATTTCTCTGACCTGAAATGTTGGACTGCCTCAGAAGTTAATTCTTTCTCTTTATATGTGTGTATGTATACATACACACACACACATATATATATTTTTTAAAGTATTAACTTTTTAATTTGTTTATTTGGAGAGTCTTACTCTGTCACCCTGGGTGAAGTGCAGTGGTGTCATCACAGCTCAGAACAACCTCAAACTCTTAGGCTAAAGTCATCACTCCTGCTTCAGCCTCCTGAGTAGCTGGGACTACAGGCATGCACTACCATGCCAGGCTAGTTTTCTCTTTCTATATCTTAATGTAAGCTTTCTCTTCTATACTCTTTTATAACTACCTCTTTAATGATTACTTACTGGTTCCATAGCTTTAAAATACTAGCTATTCCTGATGACTACCTGCTTTATACCTTCAGTCCAGATCTCTTCCCCTAAGCCCGATCTATCTTTCTCCTCAAGAACTCTACCTTGGATATCTAGGAGGTACCTTAAATTTAACATGTCTCAAACCAGACTTCTGACTTCCATCCAACTCTTTCCACTGCATGCTCTCATCCAACCGTCTACATCTCAATATGGCAACTATATTCTTATAGTTTCTAAGCCCAAAAACTCTGGGGTCATACTTGATTAGTTTCTATCAAACCCCATATCCAATCTATAAACAGAAACTATCAGCTCTATCTTCCCAATAGACTCAGTATCTTCCTGCGTCTGACTTCATTACCATTTCCCTGGCCCATCTCTCACATGGGCTCCTGCAATAGCCTGAGTGGTCACTCGGCTTACAGGGCAGTCAGACCGATCCTTAAGACATAGGTCAGATCATGTCACCCCTATCCTCAAATCATCTGGTGGTTTCTCATCTCAGAAAAGTCTGACTCTTAGGCTCAGCACCTATAGCTCAGTGAATAGGGTGCCAGCCACATACACTGAAGCTGGTGGGTTGGAGCCCGGCCCAGGCCAGCTAAAAAATAGCCAGGCATTGTGGTGGGCACCTATACTCCCAGCTACTTGGGAGGCTGAGGCACGAGAATCATCTGAGCCCAAGAATTGAAGGTTGCTGTGAGCTGTGACACCACGGCACTCTACCAAGGGTGACATAGTGAGACCCTGTCTCAAAAAAAAGGAAAAGAAAAGTCTGACTCTTCATGAAGACCCAGTTCCTTCATGGTTTGGCGAGCCTCTGTTCCTCCCTGGAAGTCCTCTCTCATCATCTTCTCCTTGCTTCATTCTGTTTGGTACCTCTAGCCCACCCCTCACCACTCCTCAGGAACGCCTCGACCTCACAGTCTCAGCACTGCCGACCTTCTTCCTGGAAACCCTCTCTGGATGTGCACAGCCACATCCTTTAGGTCTCTGCTTAAATGTCACTTAAACAATGAGGTTTTCCCTGACTACTCTTCATAAATTAGTCATTCCCAACATTCTCTTTCTTCTATACCATGTTTTGCTTTTATTCATGTAATTATTAATTATATTCGTATTTTTAAATAATCTGTTCATAAGTCTCTTTAACAGTCTTTTCCTGAACACTCGGTCTCCCTTGTTTTTTCCTCCATAGTAGTTAGCACTATCTAGCATTTCACTTGTATGTTTATTGCATGCCACTGCCACTAGAATGCAAACTCCATGAGGGTAGATCCTATGTTTTGTTCATTCTGTATCTTATGCCCCTGAACAGCAGGTGCTTAATAAATATTTGTTGAATGAATGAATTCTTTGTGTGATGGTAACTATTTTCCCTCCCAACCACCAAACCTACCACTCTTTCTGCATAACTGACACTTATATATATAGTGCTCACTCCCCACAGGCACCATTATAAGTGCCGTACATAAATTATCCTGTTTAATCTTGAAGAAACCCTAGGAGCCAGCTACTATTATCCGAATTTACAGATGAGGAAACTATCTTAAAGAGACTAAAAAACTTATCCAAAGTCTCTCAACTGGCATGTGGTAAAGTCAAGATTTGAACTCAAGAAGTTTGGCTCTGAGTCCCCATGTTTCCTCTGTCCATATATTGCAGATGCCTTGCCTTTGCTCCTTTACTTCTTTTTTTTTTTTTTTTTTTTTTTTCTGAGACAGAGCCTGAAGCTGTCACCCTGGGTAGAGTACCGTGGCATCACAGCTCACAGCAACCTCCAACTCCTGGGCTCACGTGATTCTCCTGCCTCCACCTCCCAAGTAGCTGAGACTACAGGCGCCTGCCACAATGCCAAGCTATTTTTTAGTTGCAGCTGTCATTGTTGTTTGGCGGCCCGGGCTGGATTCAAACCCACCAACTCAGGTGTATGTGGCTGGCGCCTTAGCCGCTTGAGCCACAGGTGCTGAGCCAACCCCTTCATTTCTATATGACCTCTTTGCACTGTAACTTAATTGTTATTTATATGGTAATGATTTTGTGATTTATATTTCCAGGGACTACACATCTATAGATTTCTGACTAGAATATCTGTCTACATAGCATTCCTGCTCAGAGGTCTAATAGCCATCTCAAACATCAAGACAAAACTCTTGATTTCCCCAGCTCCGTATATGCTGAGTCAACCCCTTCATTTCTACATGACTCTCTTTGCACTGTAACTTGTTATTTATATGGTGATGATTTTGTGATTTATATTTCCAGAGACTACACATCTACAGATTTCTGACTAGAATATCTGTCTACATAGCATTCCTGCTCAGAGGTCTAATAGCCATCTCAAATATCAAGACAAAACTCTTGATTTCCCCAGCTCTGTATACCTGTCCCTCCTCATCTCAATGAGACCATGTTCAAGCAGTTGCTCAGGCCAAAGACCTCATTTCCCCCACACTCCACTATCTATCACCCCAGCAAATTAGCTCTACCCTTAAAATGCATTCACTATCCAAACACCTCTCAGCACCATCATCCCTGCCTCTCTCATTCTGCTAAAAAGTCACTTCTTCAGTGATGTCTTCCCTCATTAAATAGCACTTTCATCTGAACACTTCATCCTTCCATCCTTTTGCCCCATGTTTTATTTTTCTTCATAGCTCTTATTCCTCTAATTGATTTATTTCCCGAGGACCCTAAACTCTAGCTCTTCCTACTCCCACACAGATTGCAAAGTCTGTAAGGGGAACCTGCCTGTGTGTTCACTGCTGGGATGACTTACTGGCTACGTATCCACATGTATTCCTGCATGGTAATGACATGTATGTGAACACAGCACACATGTAACATTTCCTTCCCTCTCTTACCTGAAAACAATAATTTCGTCAGCTGTTTCTTGGCGTCTCTTGTACTGCTGCAAACATATAGAGCAGTAATCCTGTTTGGGATTCAGTCCTCTAGTGACTGAAGCTCTCAGGTTACACAATGACCAGTGCAGATCTTGGTTAAGAAGGTTAGTCGTCGTTTCCAGCAGAGTCTATGAAAAACCAAGGCAATAAACAAAGAAACAAACAAACAGTTACAAAATGAAAGAGACAGAGGAGATAAATGGGGATTAACATTTGTTTAGTTTTCAACTACAAACAACCAAAATTGAAATACACTACAATGGGATAAAATTAATGAAAGAAACAAACATCAAACTCCCCACATCCAAGCACTTCATCTTACTGTGCAGAAAATGAAGATTGTATATACTATTAAGAGTCTTAAGTTGGTCACTACTTACTACTGACAAATGTGTACTTTCCCATTTTGTGATTTAATTCAGTACTGGTGGCTTACAAGTGACTAGATTAGCCTAACTCTATTTATTTATTGCATTTATATTATATAATAACTTCTCTTTGATCAGCTCAGAGTGTTTTAACAAAAAACACACTCCAATCTGGATTTTTTATTGAAATTGCATTTATGGCAATGTTTCAAATAACCCTTCACTAGAAAAGCTAATGGCCATTACTCTGGTTTCATCTTACTTGGGCAGAGAGATCACATTTTCCCAATCAGTATTTATAAGTCATCTGAATCTACTTGAGACTGACATCTGTCATTGAGTCCCATAAAAACATATTCACAGATATCACATGCACATGAAGTCATTTTGAGGCTCTATATGCTTATAAAGTATGATTTCCATATTATAACTAATTCTCAACACTCAATACACCATTTAGGTATGTAGTTGGGTTCTTTTCTGTCAATCCCAAAAGTAATGCAAAACTTTTAGTTCTTTTTTTTTAGTCAGAGTCTCACTATGTCACCCTCAGTAGAATGCCAGGGTGTCACAGCTCACAGCAACCTCAAACTCTTTGGGTTAAGCAATTCTCTTGCCTCACCCTCCCTCCCAAGTAGCTGGGACTACAGGTGTGGGCCACAGGCCTGTCTATTTCTTTGTAGTTGTTATTGTTGTTCAGCAGCCCCAGTGTATATGGCTAGTGCCCTAGTCGCTGAACTACAGGCGCCAAGCCTTTTTTTTTTTTTTTTTTTTTTTGAGACAGAGTCTTACTATGTTGCCCATGGTAGAGTACTATAGCGTCATGGCTCACAGCAACCTCAAACCCGTGGGCTTAAGGGATCCTCTTGCCTCAGTTTCCCAAGTAGCTGGGACTACAGGTGCCCACCACAACACTCGGCTATTTTTTGTTGCAGTTGTCATTGTTTAGCTGGCCTGGGCAGGTTTTGAACCTGTCAGCCTTGGTATATGTGCCTGGCGCCATATCCACTGTGCTATGGGCGCCGAGCCAAAAACTTTTAGTTTTAATTATCTATTTCTTTCCAATCAGTGCATCTTTTCCTCCTCTTCTATAGCTCCAAAATTGGCAAACATTTTTTGCCTTGCACCCAACTTTATTTCTCTACCGAGGAATGTATGCCTGCGGGGGGATCAGGCTTCACTGGGCTGTGCTTGGCCAAACTGTGATTCTTACAACGCTCTAAGAAAACCTCTGCTATCCAGACTCTTCTTTTTCTCCTCTCAGATTTTTATGTCTGAATGACACTTTTCTCAGGTGGCTTCATAAGTTGCTTTGAAGTATGCTCAGAAAAAAAAAAATCAATATTTCAAGCTGGCTCTTACTGAGAATTGACGTTAATAGGCAATTTAAAGTTAAGACTAATGACCATTTTTGGGTTAGTGGCAAATATCTGTTACAGAGTGTTTAAAAGAACATTCATATAATTTTATTTTATAATTCTGCATATTCATGCTGATCCCTTTTCTTTTTATGGGTTAACTCATTAACTATTTTTATAGAAAGCTTCTCATACTTTCATTTTGATAAAATGATACTTGTCTCACTGGCGAGAAATCAAAAAATAAAATAAATCTGAATCAGATGTACTTCCACATTCTGGAATGTGTGTATGTGTGGTATATAAATTAAGGCCAAGAGAAATTTAAAAATAGAAACAAACCATATATATCTCGATCTATCTCAATTCCAGTAAATAGGTGGTAATTTTTAAAGAAAAAAAGTGCATGTACAAAAAGAAAAATAGCTATTTTCTCCCTTATGACAAACAGAGATACAGTAAGTAGCTTACTTACTTGTTCATAATTAAAGGTATCTAACATTCCCAGAATAAGTCCTTGGATTTCTCCAAGTTTTCCTTTTCCATAAACTGGATCCTAATTTAAAAAAATATATAACAAATTATAATTCTGTTATGATTGTTGGCATTTTAAAATTACTTTAAAATATAACTTATCTCAAAAAGCAAAATGTTCTTAAATATCTTTCTACAGTCACAAAATATTATTCTCCTCTGACCCTTCCATTAGAAATGTACATTAGTCCCCCCTGTGCCCATCTCAAATACTTTGGAAAAATCAAATTTAAATAATCCAAGCTCCTTTCTCAACAATCTTCTTTGCAAACTGAATTAAACTTTACTCTGATTTTGTTTCTAAAAGAAGCGTCCTTTCCTTCATATGAGTTGCATTAAACCAGTATACTCAGGAACACTCAGAGCGTGTCCAACAACTTCTCTTATGAGCCCATTTAACCACCTCATGCCCAAGCCAACTAAATTGCTTTAGTTTTAGAGACAAGCAGGATCTGTGAAAACAGCTTTTAGTTTTTCAAAGCTTTATTCTGTTTTTGTTGTTGTTGTTTTTTTGAGACACAGTCTCACTTTGTCACCCTTGGTAGAATGCCATGGTGTCATAGTTCACAGTAACATCAAACTCTTGGACTCAAGTAATTCTCTTGCCTCAGCTTCCTGTGTAGGCAGAACTACAAGTGCCTGCCACAATGCCTAGATAGTATTTTTATTTTTAGTAGAGATAGGGTCTTGGTCTTGCTCTTGCACGCTGGTCTCTAATTCTTGAGCTCAGGCAATCCATCTGCCTTGGCCTCCCAGAGTGCTAGGTTTACAGGCATGAGTCACGTCACCAGCCTTCAAAGCTTTTTTCAATAAAGTCACTGCTGATAAACAATAGATACCCAGGCACCCAATCTTCCCCCTACTGCTTTTGATATGGGATATCAGTGTGCCTAATAACTTGTTTATTATGTAAAATTTGAAAAACAAGAAGCGCACAATCCTCCCATCCCCCTGAATAAACTAAAAACTGAAACCCAACCACTCAATAAACACTATTGAGACTTTGATACATATTCCTCTACATTCTTATTTCTAGGGGAGGAAAAAAAGGGAGAGGAAAGAGGGATGTATTTCTTTGCATACAAAATTTGAGTATTTTTATATCTTTTTTTTTCTTAATGTTATATTGAGAGCACTTTCCATATCATCAAATATTTCTTAATGGCTGCAGAGCATGAATTATGTGAAAATAATACGTTTTATTCTGTCATTCCCTGTTATTGAACATTTAAATGTTCCCCTTTCCTAAGCCCCACATACTATTATCAATGCTAGTGGCCGTAAATCTTAGTCTGAATCGCTGATTATTTCTTTAGAGATTTCTAGGCAGGAAATTACAGACTATCAAGCATTTTTATAGCTATCAGTATATACTGCCAAATTGCTCTCCCAAAAAGTGTATCATGAGATTTTTTTATTTCCATGAGCATATTTGTGTGCTCATCTTACTGCACCTTTGGCTGGACTGATAAGTATAATTTTAAAAATTGCCAATAAATGTGTCAAGTCTATTACTTTACTCTAACATCTGATTATGTAGGACATAAATGACTCTTTTCCATGCCAAATAGGGGAATCCAACTATACAGTTATGATAAAAGTAACTTATTTATAGGGCGGCTCTGTGGCTCAAAGGAGTAAGGCGCCAGCCCCATATGCCGGAGGTGGTGGGTTCAAACCCAGCCCTGGCCAAAAACTCCAAAAAAAAAAAGAAGTAACTTATTTATTAAGTGGGTAAGATGAAGCATAGTGGTTAAGTATAAAATACCACTTCACTAATTTCCTCAACAATTTTTATGAATAAAGAAATTGAGCATTAGAGAAAAGTTATATAAATTTCTCTAAGTCACAAAACTGTTCAGCAGATAGTATGGAATTTGCATCCAGGTACTTCAGAAATCATATGAACATACTATGCTGGTCTCCCAAGTATAGACATATAAATTAATAATAAGTAATAAATTAAATAATAAAAGAATTTTTGCTGGAAAATATAGGTAAACTAAATGGTAAATAAATGATTGCTAAAACATACGAGTAACATTTCTGTCTATTTCTTAGGCAGCAAGAGTTATTAAAATCTTAGTGTTATCTGTGAGGTCAGAAAGAAAAAAGGCGATGAAAGCAGGAAAAACTTGAACAGCACAGTCTCAGGATTTGCTTATTTTATTCTTTAGGGCTCTAATAATAGCTCTTGAACATCACGTTGTGCAGTTTCTTCTTCTTCTTACTTTTTTTTTAGACACAGTCTTATTCTGTGCCCTGGGTAGAGTGCCATGGCATCATAGCTCACAGCAACCTTGAACTCTTGGGCTCAACAGATCCCTTGCCTTAGCCTCCTGAGTAGCTGGACCTATAGGTGCCCGCCAGGATGCCCCGCTTGTTTTTCTATTTTTAGTAGAGACAGGATCTTGCTCTTGTTCAGGCTGGTCTTGAACTCCTGAGCTCAAGCAATTCCCTCACCCCTTGGCCTCCCAGAGTGCAAGGATTATAGGCGTGGGCCATTGCACCCGGCCTACCTACGTTGTGCTGTTTCTGAGCTTGGTTTTCAGTGCTCTGAGCTGTCGAGGGTTGCATGAGACTGTCTGCCAGAAGTTGCTTTGGCTTCTTCAGATGCTGTGGTCATGCTGAAGAAATCCAAGGTACAAAATAACTATATTATTTGTGTATCAGTTAATTAACTTATAAGTTTGGGCTTAAGGAGATCACTTAAGCTTAATAGAAAATGTATGTTTCACAGCAAGAGATCTATCATTAAGCTAAAGATACCTGTCAAATATGTGCGGGCCATTTACAAAAGCCAAGACTATGGATATCTCAACATGGTTCTTCACTAGAAAAACAACTTAAGCCTTATACTCACTGGACAATTTTTCCTTCCCATTTTCTTTGCATAAAAATAGTCCCATGTCAATATTTATTATTTTCATTTAATTATGCCTTTGGTCAAGCTCTTAATAAATGCACTTATTTCTCAAAGTATCAACATGGAACGTTAACTACAAAAACTTATCATGGTTATCTACTACATAATATGTGCATCCAATGTGATAGTATAACTCTGCCATATGTTATGATAAGTGTGACTTGGAGAATAAAGAGGTCTTAAAAGGTTAAATTTTGGGAAAAAGAAGAAATCTCTATAGGTCATTTCTATATTTATATCAGTACATTTCACTGTAATATACATAACTTAAAAGCAAAAATCAGGAAAAGGACCTCATGCTGGGAAAACATATAAATTATAGAATGCAAAAGGGAACTCAAGGCTTCTAGCACAGCACGTGCCAACCTACCAGCTCTTCAAATTATTTTCCAAAGACATCAGCTGGATTCTTCAGCAATGAATAACTGCTGAGGTTTCTCTTTTTACTTGCTTGTAAAGTATGAAAAAAAAGCAAACCTGGGTACCCTAAATAAATTTGTTTTTCAAAAGGCACCACTTTTTCCCTATTGCTTTCTGGCCCCTTCCTGTAGTATATACAGTGGTTTGTTTTAAAATCAAAGTCTTTCCTAATTGAACATTACTTTAAATATGAATAATGCCTTAAGCAATGGAGTAGATAAATCATTTGTTTGCCTTAATTTTCTCAGTAAGAAAGTCATAAACAGTTTCTCCGATGCCAAGAATTACTTTTGTGGCAAAGTGAAGACAGAATGTACATACCATAACTATGGATCTTTAAAAATGCTGTCTTACTTGTCACCTAATATTCATGAAAGAGAACTATACAATTCAGGTCGTAGGCATGAGTTTGAATAAACATGTGGGGGTCAAGAAATGCTTGAGAATCTCTTATCATGTGACCACCACTTGCGAAAAAGTTGTACAAGGGCCATTAAAAAATACACAGGGGGCAGGGGCAAGATGGCCAACTGGAAACAGCTTCTGAAAGAGGTTCCTATCCAAAAGGAAAGATAACGTCCAGAAACAGCCCAATTATGCCGAAGACTGGGAGCCCAGCTGAGAGAAATGATAACTGCAGGTCACATCTGCTGAGACAAACTGTAACTCCCAGAAACCAACATTCAGATACAAAATCCATCTGAAAGGAAAACTGTCCGTCCCTTCCCCCAAGAAAGCTGTGGTTTTTTGTTTTTCTGTCTCCTTATATTTTTTCTCTTCGTTTGCTCCTGTGGGTTTTCTACAGACAAGCGGTGAACTGTGGACCTCTTGTCTCACCCTACAGGTGAGTGCTGTGGGAAGTAGTTACTACTTCCTCAGAGGGATCCTGCTGTGACTCTGAACACTTTCTTGCTAGGCAGAAAAACTGAACTAAAGTCTTCCCTGCTATTCTGAACTCCCAGCACACCCTTCCCACCTTAGCTGACAAACCAGAACCCTAACTCCTGCTGAGACTGAGGGAGGAGGTCCTTGAGCAGTGGCCCCCCTCCCTGTCTGCCGGACCAAGAACCCCTCCCAAACACCCCTCCCCCTAAGAGACTCTGGGGGCGTGCCCAGTCCCACCCGACCCCCGCGAGGGACTCCGCTGGCACCCACCCAGGCCAGGGACTGCGCCAGAAACTGCATGGCCCAGTGACCCGCACACACTGGGCCTCCCTCCACAACACCTCCAGGGACTCTGCCGGCAAACGCACAGTCCTGCACCTGCAGGGCGCCACACAACAGCCCTGGCCAGGGTTTCCGCCGGCAAACTCCCGGCCCAGCATCCCATGCTCCATGCCTGCCGGGCCTGTGCAAGCCCACCCCAGCCAGGGACTCCGCAGGCAACCGTGGAGCCCCGCCCCCGGGGCCCACTGGGCCTCCGCCTGCCCTGGCAAGGAACTCCGGGAGCCACGAAACTCACATACTCCCTCCTGTACCCTCCCTGCCTCCACAATGGCCAGCCTCTCTGGCCAGGAACTCTGGAAGCTGCGTGACCTGCGCCCTTACTCCAGAGCCCTCTTCCTGGCCAGGGATTGCTGGAGCCCCGGTTCTCTATGCAAAGTCACTGGGTGCCAGGTACTCCCAGAACCGTGTGCACCATCCCCTGCCCTGTTGCTGGATCCGGGTGTGCCACACTCTGGAGCTCCTCCAACAGCAAGAACACCCTGGTTGGGACAGTCCGAGAGGAGCTATACAGGGTCACTCCCTACAAAGATCCAGCAACAATAGAGTGATCCCCCTGTAGTCTAATCTTGGAGAGACACCTCCCCAACTCTGAGGACGGACAGAGGCAATGGTAAAAAAACAATAATGGGGCAAAATCAATGGAAAAACACCAGATATGTGAATAATCAGAGTAGATCAACTCCCCCAAGGAACAACAAAGCAGACACAGCATGAGATCCCATGCATAAACAAATGGCTGAGATGTCAGAAATTAAATTCAGAATCTGTATAGCAAATAAGATTGAATTAGAATTTGAAGCAGCAATCCAAAAGTTATCTTAACAATTCAATGAATTGAAAGACAAAATCACCAAAGATTTTGACACATTGAGACAATAACTTGCAGCCCTCAAAGATCTGATAAATACAGTAGAATCCCTCAGTAACAGAATAGAGCAGGCATAAGAAAGGATCTCTGAAATTGAAGACAAAGCTTTTGAGCCCAATGCTCCCAAACACTCAAAGAGGAAGAGATGTGAAGACCAAAAATGGATCATTCTCTC